>APFE030060650.1:69074-99487 GCA_000404065.3 Pinus taeda | reverse complement strand
TTTGCCAGCTTCGAACCAGATCCCCATTCTCTACTAGTGAATTTAATGTAGATTGATTCCTGCCATCCATTCCACAGAAAATTTTTTCTATTCACAGTAAACAATGTCTCCTCCAATAGCAATATGTTCCTCCAACAACATTCAATCACTGCAATTTCCAATGGGTAGTACAGAAAATTCTCAGCCGATTTCAACTATGCCACACAACGACTTGATGCTTTTCAACAAGTAAAAAATACATATAGATTTACAAGAAATCATTCCTCACATATCTATAATCCACACTCTGATACCAAAAACTGATGCCAATACTTCATGGCAGGGCAAGGTCATGGATGAGGGAAACCCTAATTTTACATGCTGCATCCCCAAATCCACATTGAACCCACAAAGACATTATATTCTCAACAATCGAGACACTTGCCTCGCATCCAATATTTGACTTGCCTGCTACACTGACCTTGCAACCACTTTGGTTGTTCCTCGACTCTCTGTAACGATAATTCGACCTTTTTTTCCCGAATCAGTCAAATGCCGAACTCCAACGTTTATCACTGATAACATAGATGAGTTTGCAGGCTCTAATCAGTGAGTGAGCAATGCCATTTCTTACCGTCTGTTGTCCGACATCTTCCAGGTTCTATATCCATGTTGCTAGCGAATCCCATGTGGAACGAACTCCACGGTGCGAATGCCATAACATAAAATGCCTGTCCCGTTTCCATTCCACCCGTGTCTCTTCCCCTTGCCATTGATCTAACGCTTGAAATTTGTTTAATCGTCTAACATCTAATCGTGTGGTGCACAAAATGACAGGTAGGCAATGAGGGGAGTTGATTTCAGAGGGAAACGCCTTACGGAGTAACAAGCCCTGGAAGTGTTTTACAAAACCAGAATTCTAGACAGGGTATGATCTCTATAACTAAATCCTGATCACAACATAAATTCTGAGCTCAGTTAAGGTCAGTGAAGAATCTATCAATATCTTAACTCGAAACAAATTTTGTTTTTGGTTGTGAGGATTGCCCATGAACCAGTGAGACTCCTGTATCATTTTGCATACCATAAAAACCCTGTTTACATTGATGCTGCTGTCAGAGGACAACATCTCATGCGTGACAGATCATTCTCAAGACTCGTACTGGTACTATAGCTAGCAGGAAGGGTTGGTCTGTGAAGGCATGAAGTGCAGTGGATAATCCCTATATATAAAATGACCCTATATATGAGCCTTCTCTGTTTACACTACAGACAAATTTACTTTGACATAGAGGCCTAAGGAATCAGGATCTACAAAACCCAATTGTGTTAACATTGCACAAAGGTTTAAGACCTTTTCCTTCAAAAATAAGATTAAGAACATCCCTAACTCTGTTAAACATTGTACACGAGTTTGAAAATCATTTTTAATTAAGTGCAATTTAAATTATTTTGTGTTTTGGATTTTTTTTAGTTGGGTTATAATTTTCGGTAAGATATGATTTTGTATTATTTAAAAATATTTTTTTGAATAGATAAATAGATTAGTACTATGAAAATTCCTTCTACTCACACATCTGGATTATGCAGATTTAGATTAAGTAGATTTGACAACTCAAACTTGTGATTCTAACTCTTTCTTATTAAATTTCAACGAATTAAACAAAAAAATATAACAAAAAAAAAACCAAAACATAAAAGATTTGACTGGATTAAACTAACCTTACCAAATGGAATATTATAAAAGCACTACAAAACTATGCTTTCAATGTTTAAATCAATGAAAAATACAGCTACTCCCGACCCACAAGATTAAACATTTCTATGAAACAAAGATATGAGAAATTGCAATAGTAAATGGTTTAATCAAATAGTCAGAAATATGGCAATGAATCAAAATCAATGAAAACTACAGCTACTCCCGAGCCACAAGATTAAAGATTTCTATGAAACAAAGATATCAGAAATTAGAAATTCTCCCTATTTCACAGATAGTATTCAATATTATCTGTGAGATTGAATACCATTTCTGATCACATAGAGACGTCTTGTAAAACATACCACGAAGGCTGAATACTATTTCTGATCACACAGAGACATCTTGTAAAACATACAACAAAGGAAACAACCAGTCTGATATAAATTCCGCAACCTCTTTCATAAAATTCAAAGCTACATAATTCCAGAAACTTCTAAACTCCTAACACACTCTCTCTATAGGACATAACTCAAAAATGTATATAAATATTATTGGGTCATTGAAAAAAGGCAGGGGCGCCGAGGTCACCTCTGCGTTGAAAGATCGCTGCATGTACTTCGTAACCCCTGAGGAGAAGGCCTTTTGCGATCCAGAGGCCAACATAGGTCGAAGCATCCACAACGCACAGAGTCTTGGGCTTGTAAGCATTACACTAGATTTTTCTGAGTAGACTGACTAATGAGTTCATTATTGCCTAAAAATTGTCTGAAAGTAACTTAGACACATGAGAGATGTATATTCCAATTCGCATATGGCCATATTAGATACTAATTACATATTGGAACAGATGTGTCAGAACAACTGAGTTGCCCTGCCTAATCTTGTGATGTAATCATCCTAGAACCTTTGACTGATCTTAAATGCCCTGCCTAATCTTGTGATGTAATCATCCTAGAACCTTTGACTGATCTTAAATGGAAATGACTAAGAGTGTGATCAGATCATTCCTTGTAACAGTTGAACAGATGAAAAGAACATTTGGGAAAAAATTTCTGCAGAGCAAGTTTAATGGTATCACCTTGCTGAACAACAACTCCTTCCTTCTCCACAAGGACCGTGTAAATAATATCTTCATAGTTTCCTCCATACTGACAAAGAAATGCAATAATACCAGCTTGCAAGGGAAAAAGGCTGGGGTTGAATGCTGCAGACTCAATATAAAATCCTGTACAAATGTCCCCTTTTGTTGTCATCAAAGCGATTCCAGAAGGACACTTACTATATGGAGCATGTGACACGTTTGCAACTTTAAGAGCTGCTACCTTGAGTTGATGCAAATCTTCAGAGCCTGAAGGGTTGTGGATATCTTCCACCTTTACATCTACATCACCGTTACATAAGTTCAACGCATCTTCCTTCACATCTCCATCATTACACTTAAGATTCAATTCAGGAGAATTCATAGACCGGAATGCCAAGCCATTAAAGTGAGTTTGAAAAACTGGTGGCGTGCTTTCCTCCAAATCATCTGGACCAAATCAGTGGGGAAGGAAATACAATAGAGACCGGGTCTCGGCATGCTCATGAGCAATCAATATAGCACTTCTTGAAATGGTGAGGAGCACAACCCCATGTAGCACTTCTTAAAACATGGACATTACTTTTGATGGAAATTGATACATTAAAGTTAATAGAATTTTGTGATGGAGATTTGAGCAATGAATGTGGATGATCAAATACTTAGATCCAACTAATGTTTCAAACTGATTAGAGGAATAATATCATGAGCAACTAAGTAGCCAAACATCTAATTATTGAAGTAGAGTATCTCAAACAATGATGTAGCCAAAGAATTGATTTGGTTTAGGAGATTAACAAATTAATTTTATATATTGACCGGAGGAATATATCATGAACAAACAAGAAGCCAAGCATCTAAGTAGAGTATCTCATCTGCAATGCAACCAAGGAATTAATTTGGTTTAAGAGATTTAATAGACAACATTGCAACACATCAAGGGCTATTCTCTGGTAACAAAATAAATAAAGTTTCTTTTGAGAACGAATGACATACAATTACAGTGAGAGGTGCTCTATAGTCCAATATGAGGGAGATGTTGTAAAGTCATTTAACATCATGTAATGTTAGGTGCTCTATAGCCCAATATGGGGGAGATGTTGTAAAGTCATGTAACATCATGTAATGTTATGTCTGCTCAAAATTTATAATTAAAATAATAATTATAACTATTAATTAAGAAAAGGGAAATTATCAAATTAAGAATTATAATAATTAAAAATTAAAATTTGAAATGTTAAATGTCAACTCACACCTTTTCAAAGAATCACAACTACAATGAAAATCAACTTCTCACTTCTCAAAATTCAACGATAGTAATAACCAAGTCAACTTTTCTCTTCAGGTACAATATAGAAGGGCTTCCAAACATCCAATGATATTAGAAAAATTATTAACGACAAGGAATTTGTGTTAAGGTTTGTCCTTTGTCATTATATTGAGGTATTTCCTGTATTTTTTGTGTTTCTTTAAATCTACACGTGTGAATGCCAAAATTATCATATGTGTTTCTTTTAAATCTACACGAGTGATTGCCAAAATTATCATAAGCATGTATGCTTAATTTATCAATGTATTCTAGAGAAAATGTTGGACACCTAATCCTCTATGGGTTGGTGTAGAATGTGAACAGCCATGAGAGTCCAAGAGACCTTGGGATGTGGAACCCAATGGTCACAGGAATGTACTATAAATGTATATCATTGTCAAATAATAGATGCACTCCTCTGCTTATCTTTAATATTCTGTTGCTGCCATGTGTGTGTTTAACATAAAATTTTAGAGTTGAAACTCTCGAGGTTACACCTACATGGGGTGATTTGGTTTAGGAGATTAACAAATTAATTTTGTGAATGCTAAAATTATCATAAGCATGTACATGTAATTAATCAATGTATTGTAGATAAATTTTAGAGTTGAAACTCTTGAGGTTTCACCTACATGAAGTCATTGCTTTCTCCTCCATTACAACTAACCTAAAGCCATTATTAATAGCAAGTGAAAATTAAAAAACCTTTTATTAATATGCTATTCAAAACTAGCATACATCCATTTGATTCCTCTCTAGGTTTGGTAGATCAGGAATTGAATCTATACTAGTTGTAATACCCTTGAACCAAGTAAAAAACTTGCTTCCCCAAATAATGGATGAGGAGTACATATAGACATTATTTTTTGGGATTCAAAAAAAAATCTATGGTTAACAATCTACTACTCTACTTTGATTTCAAGAAGCAGCACAAATCCAATCCCTCAATTTTACCAAATCAGATAAATTTAGTGATTTTTATTCTATGCTCACCCAATATCTTCTGGGTATACAATCCGGGTTCATAGCTTTCAATACTAAAGTCTGTGTAATACCTAAAACGAGTGTGGATAACCACTTTATCCACATTGGTTCTAACGTCCGCTAAAATGTGTATACGGCAACAAAATGTTACTGTAATTTATTTTAAAATCCATACAACTTTGGTATGTAATTTATTTTAAAATCCATACAACTTTGGTATGCAATTTACAATGACCTCTGGTTTATAATATATCTTTTTTTCCAGTAAGTTTCTAAACTGAACTCAACTTCAAAGACCAAGAAAGCCTAGTCAATCAAAGCATTTGGGAAGAGATTTTTTAACTTAAGGCAGCAAATTTGAATAGTCCAAGGAGACTGGACTGTTGAAATATTACAATCCTAACATATTCAAAAGAATAAAAAGCACATTTGGGAAAGACAATCAGCTAAATTTCTTTGTAAATGAATTTTTGATGTTATATGTGGAATTGGTAGACATGAGAAGAGATTATTACAAAGATTTTGAGTTTGGTTTCCTATAAAAACACTCAAATTTTCACAAAGCCGATTTTGGTTTTTCATAACCATATGCGTTAATCATAATTCCACCTTTCCACCTTTGACTTAACAACATTTTTCGAATTTCCACATCCATTCAGACTTTCGCTATAATTTTTTTATAGAGACAATCTTCAAAATTTGCACCGATTAATTTGTTATAACCGTGTTAATTATTCAAGATCAGACAATTTCAAACATAGATTCTTCGTAACAATAACGCTTGTTCAAAATTCAAAACTTTTAAAATTTAAAATTGTAACAATTCAGTATTGAATTCAAGGAACCTCTATCTGTCAAGGAATTTAACTTCAAACATGCCATCCATCACAAAATCTGTAAGAAACTTAGGAAAACTTAAGATATTGCTGTTGACTTCCTCCCGAACGTTTAATTACCAATCATGTTTATCACACATCTCAGACTCTCGCCTTTAATCATGTAATCAAATGCCTTGTTGATATCGGAAAATGAAACCTCATGTGTGATAAATTTCTCCAGTTCAAGCTTCTGCCAAAAAATAAGGAAGTTGACTTGAAAGACTGATTACATGGAGATCAAAGAGTAGAGATTTTTGCCACGAAAGGAAAGCAGCAGGCATGGCCTGAGAGAGCCATTTTTATCCTAAAATCAAAGCAAATGAATGAATCTTCATACAATAACAAATGAAAGAAAGTCCTACCTTATCCCAATACAATTCTACAAGGCCTGAATGAATCTTCATAGAATAACAAATGAAAGAAAGTCCTACCTTATCCAAATATAATTCTACAATTCCTGGCAAATCGGTACGGGGCTTATAGTTTCCAAAGAAAGTTCCTTTCAATGTCCTTTCGTTCAGAAAATTCACGGGGCTGGTTGCAAAGACTGCGTCTGAAATTTGAATGAGGGACACCCACTAAAACCGCTACACCCCAAGCCTGAACAACAAACACATACCCATTTGATCAGTACATGCATAGTAGCTAAAACTGAGCGTATATTTTTAGAAGAAAAGGAAGGGAAAGCAGAGTAAATACATCATGGCAGGATTCGAAGGCTTGAATCATGGCCTTGACATTCCCTGTGCACTCGATGCTGTAGTCCACCCCTCCATCAGTTTTCTCGGCAATAACCTGATAAATTCCCAGAGTTTAGTTTTAATTTAAAGCATTTGTCCGAATACAACACAAAACTGAATTGAGCTTTAACATAAATTCTTTTACAGATCGATTGAGCACCAACAAAGAGCAATAAAATTGAAAGAGACAAAGGAAAAGAGAAGTTGAAATCATTGTAGGCAGCTCAACAAACCTCTTGAATAGGCTTCTTGTAGTCCAGTGGGTTTATAAATTCCGTTACACCAAAGAGCTTTGCTGAAAGAGGACAGATTACAAAAACGATTCAAACAACGAAATAGAAAGGAAGTTCTTCAATCAACATACATACAGTGATTAACAAATGATGGAAATGGGCATTTTACAACCTTTTTCAAATCTGTCACTGTTTAAATCGATTCCAATTATTCGAGAAGCTCCTGCAATTCTTGCCCCTTCAGCAGCCTGCGTGCGTAGTTAAGCCCGGGTCAGATGTCTAACATAAAATGAAACAGTAAACTCATCATATGGATCCCATAAAAATAAAAATTCAGAAATGAAGCTGAATTTTACTTACGGCAAGCCCAACACCCCTAAGGCCAAATATTGCTACTGACGAACCCTTCTTGGGTTTGGCTACATTCAAAGCCGCCCCCATCCCTGAATCCACAATAAAATGAATTTTGAATAGGAATTACAATCAAGGAAATGATCATGGCTGATTTTAATCACAGTCCAGCAAGCAGAACTCTAAGAATTCAATCACCCACTTCATAAATCAATAAACAATGTAAACTAATTCAATTATATCATTGTGATCTTTCACAATCATCGGCTAATTAAGTTTCGAAAACCCCAGAAAATATGATCATGGGTGATTTTAATCACAGTCCAGCAAGCAGAACTCGAAGAATTCAATCAGCCACCGGGAGAGGAAGAAGCACGAAGAAGGAAACGACTGAACTTCGCCCGATAGTGAGTTGGATGTGTACACGACAAACCAAGTGGGTAGACATATGGGCAGATAATCGGACGGCAGATAATTGTTTCATCGTCTAACAACAGATCTGATGGTTAACATTAAGACAGAAAGGCGTTTTAGGGGAGTTGATTCAGTTATGGTTGCGAGTGTAGCAAATGTGTTTTTCCTTATGTTTCATATGTATTTAGTTATGTTTCATAGTTCATTCATATTCATTTTCAGTGAAATTTTCTAAGATAAGGTAGAATTCATTTTTATTGATTTACCTGTGGGAAAGTTTCACACTGTGTGTTTTTCTTCTGTTGAAAAGGATTCAAGTACTTATGCCCTTTTCACCCTCCTAAGCAATCTCTCCATTCTGTGTTATTTCAAACTAAATTGCTAGACTTTTTTCCTGTCTTGCCTCACGAAGTAATCTGCGCCTTTGTATTAAATTCTTTGCTCATTGCTGTCCGTTGGTCCCATACCATCCTAGAAACTCAGTCATTCATAAAAATTTCTTCTTGTATCCATATTTACTTACTAGCCTAAGATCAATATTTCACTGTAAGTCATCTCAGACCATTTCATTTACTTATTCACTGAGCGTGGCTCAGAGAGAGCCCTCTCCTGTCCTGGTAGGGCTAGTTACCAGACTGAGCGTGGTCTGTGGTTACCCTGAATTTTGCCTTCCTTCAGCCTAAGGCGATTTAGGTGCTAACATAGTGGCAACTCCACTGGGGAAAGAAATCAATCCCCTTAGTTCTTGATAATTCTAAGCTTCTGGATGATAAGTTTAGGATTGGATAGGTTGAGTAAGTTGGTCGTGTCCTCTGATTTTTCTCAATAGCACGCTGGCTTCTAGAAGATATACCAGAGCTAATCCAGATCTAGATCCTCCGCACATCTACGAAAATCCCAATTTGATTTCAAGAATTTATCGTCAAGAAAGCTCTATATCGCCTGTGTTCAAATCCCATTCATGCCCGGACATTTTTGAGTATCTTGAAGAGCTAGAGTTTGATGAGCAGTTTGAACTATCATTGTTCGAAACAAAATCCGAAAGGGCGGTTGACTCTACTGTCCACAATCCACAGTTTCTTGTAGACTTGGAAATGGAAAGGGCTAACCGGTCAATCGACAACTACATTATAGCTCAGCTTCACACTCCAATTGCTAGTCCCTTACAAACTGTGCACACTCCTCCAACACCTCCAAGGACAAATGCACCGAGAGTGATGGCTGCCCGTTTTGCACCCCTTGTTCTGCCTCAAGTTTTAGATGATATGCCTGCAGATTATCAAAGCAAAATCCCATTTTTTGATGGCACTCCTAACAGCATTACTGCTTGGCAACATGTGGATAGAATGGAAGACTTTTATGAACTTCATGAGATCGATGCGGAGAATGTGGCAATGAGACTCTTTGTACAGACATTTGTAGGTGAAGTGAGGAAATGGTTCAGAGGTTTATTGCTACCTTGGCTGACCTACAAAGACAATTTTTAAACTGCTGGGAAGTGAAAAAGAATCCTCTTCAAATTCTTGCCGAATATGAGCAGATCAAATGAAACACTGGTGAGTTGGTCCAAGACTATTACATTAGATTCAATTCAGTTTATAATGAAATTCCAGATCATCTAAGGCCACCTATGGGACTAGCCATGGTGAAGTTCCTGGATGGTTTTGATGCTGACATGGCTTATCAATTAAGAGAAAGAGAACCAGCCACAATGGAAGACATGCAGAAGATAGTGGTTAGCGTTGAAGCAAATCCGCTGACCAAGAGGGCTAGAGCAAAAGCAGAGAAGAAGGTCACCGTAAAGGAAGAATCTTCCTCGGTAGATCAACTACTTCAGAAGGTAGAGGAAATGCTTGAAAGGGTGAAACTTGAAAAATCGGAGCCATAAGTTAGAAATCCTAACTTTCGTGGTCAGCAACAACCACAATATAGAATAAGGCAAAGAGATGAACCCAAGAGCAGACAACACAACAGCCAATACAGACACCTTTGCAGCAAAATTTTGTGCATGGACTAGAATCAGATGAGGACGGGAATGTAATAGGTGAAGAAAATCACCTCTTTACTCCTGATGATTTGCCTATTTATCTCACCGAGGATGAGGAGTATGCAGAAAGTTCGGCTGCACACAAAGATGTAGATTTCATTCTAGCAAATGACACCGTCTTGGAGGAAGAATCAGATGAATACCAAAGAGGCTATATGAATGCTTTGTCCGCCCAGCAACGATATTCACTTAGAAATAGGGATGTTCCGGTCAAACCAATTCAGAAAAGGAAGGATGTTGAAGCATCAAAGAATGATTCATCAGTTGCATAAAGGAAAGGAAAGGAGGTGGTTGATCCAGAGAGCAGCAAATCACCATCAGCAGAACAATCACATTAGCAAGTTGCATCAAAAGAAAAGGAAAGGAAAGAAATCCCAGTCAAAGAGGTAGAAAAGATTCCTGCTTTTAATTTAGAGAATGAGATTTCTAAATTAAAGGTATCCATCCCCTTGACTGAAATAATGAGGAAAAATAATTATAGAGGACAAGTATCTAAAATGTTGAATTTGGACCCAATGTCCGACATGGTGAATGTCGAAGATGATCAATCTGAAATGATTTTTGGGCCAGCATCGAATGGTGAGTCTCCTGATAGTGATGTACCACCTTTTTATATCAGTTTAAGATTGCATGATTTTGTGTTACATAACGCCATGTTCGATTCTGGAGCTTCTCACTCTCAATGCCAGGCTATCTGGATAAGCTTGGTTGGAAACACCCAGCAATCCATATTCTATTCGTTTATTCAGTAAGTAGAAAGTATAGGATCATCAAAGCTTGGCTGTGAGTCGGATAACTCCAATGAAATGTTTTGATGATGTGTTGTTAGATATTCCTCCAAGGTTTGGCTGTTCTTTCCAGGTCTTGCGTAGCGAAATTGAAAGGGACACTGTAGTAGATTTCTCCTAGCAAGATTCCTAGTGTTTGCAAATGAGGAATTGTATCGGGAACAAAACGAAATACATGATCCGAGCAAGGAGAAAACCAATAAATCATCAAAATAATTATGACATACAGATTTAGAGTCTTTTGTTTTATTTAGATGTTTCAATGATATAGATAGACATTAGTAGAGCAGATGATATTTCGGAAAAAACGAAAAATTTCAGAGGAGTTTTAAGAAGAAGAAAGAACAGCGAAACAGTTTGACATCAGCTGAAGAAATGGACAAAAGCAGACACAAGGCACAACAAACAATATTTCAACACTGCAAGAGGAGGAAAAGGGTTGTGAACCATGGATTTCGATGGAAGCAGTGGGAAATGATGGCGCTGGAATTGGAATTTGGGTACGCAGTCCTTTCTCCGCCCCGAACAAAGTCCCTAGTAACGTGCGGGTATGCTCTTACAAGTTGGCTTTTGATTGTTCAAACAATGAAGCTGAGTATGAAGCTCTGATTACTGGCCTAAATATTCTAAGAAAGATGAATGCTAAGAGGATTTCAGTATATGGCGACTCCAAATTGGTTATCAAGAAGGTCAGAGGCAAATATCAAGCAAAGCATCCTAGGATGCGAGCTTACTGTAACGCAGTTCTAGACATCCTAAAATTATTTTCAGAATACACCTTGACATGTGTGCCTCGTATACAAAATAGTATTGTTGATGCTCTTGCCAAGGCAGCAAGTAGTTTGAAGATCCCAATGAACTCCAGCAATGAATTCGAAATCCATGTCAAGCATCGTCCAACCATTCCAGACAATCAAAGATATTGGCAAGTGTTCCAAGACGATGAGGAGATTGATGATTTTCCGCAAAACAAAGGCAAGTTCAAGGAGACCACAATTGATGTGGAAAATGACAATGGTAAATGAAATGGTATAGATGAGGTGTAGATCAAAGAAATGGACGTGTTGCAGCTGAAGAATAACATTATTCCTAAAGGCTTGATACCTCTAGAAGAACTCTTTGATCAAGATGATGTAGCCCGCAAGCCAACATTGCAGCCAACAGAGAAGGGTGTGGAAGAGGTCAATATCGGAACAATTGATAATCCTAAATTGGTAAAATTGTCCAAAGCATTGCCACCAAAGATCAAGGACAAATATATCAGTTTGATGTCTTCATTTGCAGATGTGTTTGCTTGGGATTATTCTGACTTAAAGACATATTATACCAACATAATTCAGCACACTATACCCATCAAGCCCAATCAAAAACCATTCGGACAGAAGTTGAGAAGGCTAAATCCAATGTTGCTTCCATCTATTGAAAAGGAGATCAATAGGTTGTAAAAATCAGGGATCCTTGTGCCCATCATATTTTCGGATTGGATATCTAACTTGGTACCCATACAAAAGAAGACAGGTGAGATTCGCTTATGCATTGATTTTAGAAATATCAATAAAGTTTCATTGAAAGACAACTATTCGGTGCCCAAAATGGACCATATACTTCAGCGAGTAGTGGGAGCATCTCATATGTCATTGCTTGATGGCTACTCCGAATATAACCAAGTTTCTATCCATGAAGATGATCGAGACAAGACATCGTTCACCACTCCATGGGGAACCTTTCATTACGCTAAAATGCCTTTCGGTTTGAAGAACGCAGGTGCCACATTTCAGCGAGCAATGGACTTGGCTTTTGCAAATGAGAAGGATGTCTTTTTGGTGGTGTACCTGGATGATTTAACAGTGTTTTCTAAATCTGATGAAAAGCACATGTAGCATCTAAAAACTGTCTTCCAAAAATGCAGAAAATATGGCTTGTCACTGAATTCGAAGAAGAGCTTGTTCGCATTGAAGGAAGGCAAACTACTCGGGCACATTATCTCAAAAGATGGCATTCGTATTGACCCAACACGTGTGCAAGAAATTCAGCAAATCGATCTGCCCCAGAATAAAAAAGAGATACAATCGTTCAATGGTAAAATGAATTTTCTACGCCGCTTTGTACCTAATCTTGCTGAACACCTAAGGGAGATGAAAAACATGCTTAAGAAGGACAGCTAAGTGAAATGGATGGAGGAGGCTGTAAAATATTTCAATTTGGTCAAATTGGCTCTTTCCTCAGCGCCAGTTCTAGTCAGCCCGGACTACACTCAGGATTTCATATTATTTTCATTTGCTTTAGAGCATACTATGGTAGTGGTGCTATTGCAGAAAAGAGATGATCATGAAAGACCCATTGCATTCTTTAGCAGAGCTATAAGAGATGTAGCCTTAGAGTACAACATTATTGAGAAGCAAGCCCTGGCACTTGTGAAGGCATTGAAGGATTTCCAAGTATATATTCTACATTCTCAAATTTTGGCCTATGTTCCTAACGCTGCTGTCAAAGATGTTTTAGTGCAGACCGATCCAGAAGGAAGACGAGGCAAGTGGATTGCAACATTGTTGGAATATGATGTGGAAATAAAGCCCACAAAGCTGGTTAAAGGGCAGGGATTGGCAAAGTTAATGGCTGAATCAAACTTGCATGCCCTGGACATAAATTTGATCGCTGCTATGTCTGATGAGAATGAGGAAGTATCATCAGTTCAGGTATCTGAAATGTTTTCTCTTTCTCCATGGTATTCAGATATCATATATGTGCTTAAAAATTTGTCACCACCGCCCGACATGACTAGAAACAGAGCGAGAACACTCAAGTTGAAGGCTGCCAAGTTTTGCATTCTAAATTCTGCACTGTATTGGAAAAATCCCGGCGGCATTCTGTTAAATTGTTTGGTGGAAAAGGAAGCAAAGAAGGTCATGGAGGACTGCCGCCAAGGAGACTGTGGTGGTCACCTTTTTTGGAAATCAACAACGAATAAAATTTTTGAGAGCAGGGTACTATTGGCCGACGTTGTTTGCTGATGTATATAAGATGGTCAAGCGCTGTCATAAGTGTCATATTTTTGAAGGAAAGCAGAAGTTACAACCTTTTCCACTTAAGCCTATAGAGGTGAGTGCCCATTTCCAGCAATGGGGGTTAGATTTCATTGGTGAAATTCATCCTGCTTCTTCCGGTCAGCATAGATGGATCCTCACAGCAACAGATTATTACATGAAATGGATCGAGGCAATTCCCACTAGACAAGCTACAGATGCGATAATCATTTCATTCCTTGAAAATAACATCTTGTCTCGCTTTGGTTTCCCGAATAAGTTAATCACTGATAACACAACAACTTTCAAATCAAAAAGGATGGTAGAGTTTTGTCATAAATATCACATCATTTTGGGTCACTCAACTGCCTATCATCCGCAAGGCCATGGATTGGCAGAGTCTTCGAATAAATCATTGGTCAACATCATCAAGACGCTGTTGGAAATAAACAAGAAGAGCTGGCATAAGAGGTTGGTCAATGCACTTTGGGCAGATCGGGAAGTCAGAAGAAATCCATTAGTACGTCACCGTTTGAGCTTGTTTATGGACTTGATACAGTATTTCCTACCTCTCTCGCTGCCCCGGTAGTCAAACTTCTTCAGGAGGCTGGCAGTGACGAAGATCCCATGCAGAGAAGGTTGAATCAAATGGTCCACTTGCAGCAAACCAGAGAAGAAGCTTTCAAGAACACATCCAAATTGTAGGAGAAGATCAAGAAAATTTATGACAGAAAGGCAAAGGTGGACAAATTTCAGGTGGATGATGTGGTGCTGAAGTGGGATGCAAGGAATGAGGAGAAAGGCAAGCACGGTAAGTTCGATAACCTTTGGAAAGGTCCTTTCAAGATTGCAACATATCAGGGGTAGAATGCCTTTCTTCTGAATGAAGTGAACGGGGAAGATTGTCCAGGAGGGTCAATCAATGGTCGGCTGCTCAAGCGGTACCATTTCTGAGTTATTAACATTGCTTCCACTATCACTAGAAATACCATTTTATTTCAGTTTAGTTAGAGTTTGTTAAGTTAGTCTTTGAGTCATTTCAATGTCAAGTCTGAGTCAGTTTTTGGTCATTTCAGCTTCATAGATGAGTCAAAGTCTTGTGTTGTCTGTCGAAATAATGAATTCACAACCCAATGGACGAAGGCACTGTCTAGCTCTTCCAGAGATCTGCTGTTCTTGGCACCTCCAAGGAGCTACCATCCCCCATTGGTGCCAATGTTAGAGTCGGTATTGTCAGTCCTCCGTTAGAGATCAAAACTCTTTATGCATTTCATCTTTAGGTGTCCCGTTCCATTCACTCAGATGCATTCTACTAGGGGCATGCCATAATCTGACGGAAAAGGTCATGCTAGTCATTTCCCCTCATGTCTGGCTCCTACTGGCTTAGGTCTTTTGTCAATGATCACCAAATTCCATGACAGTCAAGGTATGGTCCTTTAATGGAAAAAAGTCATTTTCGATCATTAGGTCTAGGGATTAATCAATTTTGTCTTCAACCAAAGCCATGCAGGCCAGAGTGAGGCCTTTACAAAGTTATGATTCAGAGAGTTTCATCATCATGGTGATAGACTTTGAATGTTCTTCAAAACTCTGTTTTGAAGAAACGTCAAATAGTGTCATTAGTGATAAAATTTTCAAAAAAGTCGTCAGTTGATTCTTCAAATGTAGTCATGGTTTCCATGGAAAAATGTCCTGTCGTGCAATCCCTGCAAAGAGTGCTGAAAATTTCATCATTCGAGCTACAATTTCAAAGGGAAAGTGAAAATCAGTGTTGCTTTAAGTCAATGAAAAAGTGTCAAAACATAACATTAGAAAAATGGGTTTTTGGAGAAGCAAAAAGTTAACCCATGACTTCAAAGTCTATATATACAAGTTTCCACCAAAATCAGAGGCATTGTGCAAATCAAGTGCATAGGGAAACATTGCAAAGTGTTTGAGAGGCAAAGCGCGTGTTTTGGAGTGAGTTGGAGGCAGTTTCTAGGGTGCGGCGCATATACACAGGGGCGCGACACACACAAAGGGCGCGACGCACACAAAGCCACCCCTCAATTCATTTTTCAACGGGTGTGATGCACACCCAGGGTGCGATGCACTGGGTTTGGTGCGTGGTGCACACCCACAAAGGGCCAAAACCGTGCCAAATTTCCTCAAATTTCTTGTGAAGCCCCTCAAATTGACAGGTAGGCTCTATGACATAACTTGTTCATCAAAGTTTATAAATGATATGGTGGTTTATGGTTATGTTTGAATGCAACAAAAGTCATAAAATCAACCACAAGAAAACACCAAAGGCCATTGTTGCTAGGGTTGCATAATTGTGGTATTGAGGCCAAGGTTCCATTTTCACCCACCATTTTTCCCTCACCTACCATTTTTCCCTATCCCCCCTTTCTCATTTTTCCTACTATCCCTACCCTAAAACACTACCAAACCCTATTCCCTTTCCCCTCCTCTTATTTGTCAACATAACACCCCAAAACCCTACCTTCTCAAAATACCCAAACAAAACCCATACCCTAATCAAAATTCACCCAAACCCCCTACTATCCCTAAACAAACTTCTCCCCATAACCCCTATTCCCATCACATTACTCCCCTCCTAATACTCCCTTTTGTTTCATTGTTCCCCTTGGTGAAAATATCACAAGAGCACCCAGCTTCACACCATCATCAAAGGGTAGCCTAAGTACAGTACACACAGTATTCATGGAATCACAACATTCATCAGAGTATGAGATGGAGACACAAAGTGACTCATCCTCGGAAGAGCAGGCTCCTAGGAGACATCACAAGAGTGGCAAACATGTTAGGGATGAGCCCACTACCCTCACTGAATTACAAGCATGCCCTCTTGCCATGTCATGTTTCCAGCACCTAGCATGTTTTGAATTTTTTCAAAGGGTGGCTAATGTTAGAGTTCATCATGAGTTGGCCCGCCTTTTTGTGCTTCACCTACATGGAGGTCAGTCTAGCTTGGCCGGGGTCACCTTCACATTGACACCCGAAACTATCTCAGTGGCAGCAGGCATACCAAATGTTGGAGAACAGTGGCATAAGAAGAAGAAGGTGGATAGGCAACACTATGAGCCTTACATTATGGCCAGATTCTTGAGTCAGCTCACAAGAGTCTTCCCATTCAGATATTTGAAAGATGAGTATGCTCCACTCATGAAATTGATCATGAAGTACTTTAGCTGTGAGGGGAGGTTCTCTCGACTATATGCCTATCACATCAGGTTGCTCATGCACTTTACCAGGGTGCGGATGATGAACCTCCAAATTTTCATTGTAGGAACATAGAGAGGATGACACCTTCATGAGCATAAGACCCTCAGCAACAACTTAACAATGTTATCATTTGTCTTATCCGGATTTGGTGGAATCATCAGTTGGGAATCGCAGGGTATTGCTGGGAGGACTTCATCTCCCTGACTTCTTAAACACTTCACAGGTACTATGAGAGCAAACAGATATGGGTGGTCCCTTCTCATCAGTATGGCACCATGAAACACCACATATGCCAGTATTGTGACATATCAGAGAGCAGTAGGCACTTGTTTGTAGCAGCAAAGCGAGTGTTATCTCCACCCGGGGTGGAAGGGGCCTCGCTTCCGGCATCGACTACACAGGTACAGGACAAGGGAAAGAGGCCCATGCATGATGAGGGGCCATCAGGTGAACAAGAGGCTGATTTCATCCTCATTCAGGATGATGATGCAGATGAGGAAAATCCCAAACTCAAGATGACCATTCAGGAGCAGAACACGGAGATCCAAGACCTGTCACTCAATGTGGAGAGGGCCAAATGGATCATCAAGTATCTGGAGTAGGGGAACAAATAGCTTGAGGACCAGCATGAGATCATGGAGCTGCAAAGCATCCGTGAGAATCGACAAGCTGCCCAACAAAGGAGGATCGAGCTCACTACCTTGGAGCAAGAGATCAACAATGACCGTGAGTCTTGACTCGAGCGGATCAACGTACACCTGGAGAGACTACTGGAGAAGGCTAACAGAGACAAAACCATACTGAGGAGGATGGTTTATCATTACAGGGCATGAAACATGAGTGCAAAGGCCCGGATAAGGAGCTTGAAGGCAAAATTGAGCAAAGCAACAAACGAGGAAAAAGAGGCAAAAGAGCAAGATCGGCTTCGAATCTTGCTTGAAGCTTCTGTGGCCCAGCATAGTGCCTCTTAGAGAACCTCCAACCTAAATTTCAAGAAATTTGGGGCAATTTTGGTCACATGATAATTTTTTGGTCAAAACACAGGTTTTTTCTCCCTGTGTGCCACGCCACTGGAGCGACGCTTAGAATTGGGAGCTCCAAATGAAAAATGGCTTGCATTTTTGGATTCAGCATGCAAAATCACGACTACTGGTGCTTGGACAAGAAATTTGGGCATGATTTGAGTCTCCAGGAGGTCAAAAATACCCAAAACATGGCCTCTCTGCCCCTATCTTGACACACAGGAAGCGGTCTTGGGAGAATGAAGATTTGGAGGGGAAAATGAGCACCAAATTTAGAAATTCCACTTGGGTTGGAAAGTAGAGAGGACATGCTTTCCAACAAGTACACTTGGCACATTTTGGACTCCTTCAAGTGCCTCAAAACAGGCTCCAAAGTGGCGCGGCGCATATAGGGAAAAAGGCCAATTTCACCTCCGTTTTGCAAAATTTCGATTCGCGACTTCTCCAAGTGGGCCCGCTCACCTACCATTTCACTTTTTCGGCACCTAAGGTGGAATTTAAAGTATTTTCACTCCAGATGGGCTTCTAACCAAGTGGCAAAGGAAGGCAAACAGTCACCCAAGCCATTTGTCATCTTTGTAACGCTGCACCTGTAGCTAATGGTTGGCTTTCCACCTCCATTTTGTAATGATTCGAGTAACTCCCCAACCCTTGGGCGTTCTATCTCCTCATGGCACATTCTATATATTATATGCAAACTACTTGCAAAGGGTTGGCTGGCTTGTAATTTCTGGGAGACTGTGGGAAAGTAACTCTGTTTCTTCATTGTATATTTTGACAGAGGATTAATGAAAGGCATCGGATCTATTTCATGAGATTCATGTGGTTGTGAGTGTAGCAAATGTGTTTTTCCTTATGTTTCATATGTATTTCGTTATGTTTCATAGTTCATTCATATTCATTTTCAGTGAAATTTTTTGAGTAAGATAAGGTAGAATTCATTTTTATTGCTCTACCTGTGGTAAAGTTTCACACTGTGTGTTTTTCTTCTGTTGAAAAGGATTCATGTACTTATGCCCTTTTCACTCTCCTAAGCAATCTCTCCATTCTGTGTTATTTCAAACTAAATTGCTAGACTTTCTGCCTGTCTTGCCTCACGAAGTAATATATGCCTTTGTATTAAATTCTCTGCTCATTGCTGTCCGTTGGTCTCATTCCATCCCAGAAACTCAGTCATTCATAAAAATTGCTTCTTGTATCCATATTTACTTACTAGCCTAAGATCAATATTTCACTGTAAGTCATCTTAGACCATTTCATTTACTTATTCATTGAGCGTGACTTGGAGAGAGCCATCTCCTGTTCTGGTAGGGCTAGCTACCAGACTGAGCGTGGTTTGTGGTTACCCTGAATTTTGCCTTCCTTCAGCGTAAGGCGGATTTAGGTGCTAACAGGGGCCAAAAACCATTGAACCGAATGATTAGGGCAATTTCAGAAAACTTCAAAGCCTCATCGAGTGAGGCCTGGACAACTTGGAGAGTGGGAGATGGGGTTTCACTGACAATATGGGCATGAGCTTGCCCTCCAAAAGCCAACGGAACTGAGCCACCAACTATTTTCACAAAGCTGGGAGCCATATTTTAAAGATTATATCTAGATCTAGCCGCAGAAGATTAGATCTAGATCTAGCCGCAGAAGATTAGATCTAGAACCTAGCCGCATTGATGCTGTATTGAGGACAATGATTGAAAACCCCACTGCAATAATATGGGGTTTAGGCCCATTAAACAAATAACAAAAATACTAAAAGGAGTTAAGAACGAATAAGATGATAAAATACTTAAAAAAACACGAAGGATCAAGAAAATAAACTCTAATGAGGAATAAATCAACAAAAAATAATATAAAAAGGATGTCAATACCTACATAGATTAAAAAACAAAAAAAAAAAACCAAAAAACTAGGAGGACAAGACAAGGACCCAACTTCTACTAATATTCCAACCATCATCTCTATTCAAATTATTGGGTCTTTTTTCAATTTCTAGGGTCTCCCTCAATTTACAATGATGAAAATGACTAACCTTACCAACGACTTGGGCCTCCTCAATGTAGATGTGATGCTTAGAGTTATTTGCATGCTCTGCCAATTCAGAGGAGCGGGTCCTGCCATGCTTGATGTCAGCAGCATGCTGACAAATCCTTTGATTAATCGAGCGACTAGTCTCACCAACGTAGGGAGTCCCACAAGAGCATGGGATAACGTAAACACCCTTCATATTCTTGGGGTCCACTTGGTCTTTTACAGATCTAAGGGAGCTCTGTATGGTATTTCAAGGCTGAAAGTTTGAAACCACCTTATGCTTCCTTAGGATCCTTGCAATCTTGTCAGTGGTTCCTTGGATAAAAGGAATATGAAAACTAGAAAATTGATCCTTGGTATCTTTCTTAGCACTAGGACCTTTTTCAGCTCTGAGGAAAGCCTTAGTACATCGGTGTCTACTATACCCATTATTAAAGAAAACACTTAGGAGATGTGCTTTCTCTTCCTTGAGATAGTTCTCATTAGAACCTCTTAAAGCTCTAGTTGCTAAGGTGTTGAGAACACCAAGCTTTTGAGCTGGGAAATGATGAGAATTAGCATGAAGATATTGTTCCATATGAGTTTTCTTACGATATACCTAATGAGAGAAAGAGCCATTATCATTCCTTGAGAGGAGGATGTCAAGGAAGGGAAAACTACCATTACATTCAAATTCCATGGTGAACTTTATAGAACTAGATTGATTGTTAAGATGGAGGAAAAATAGTTCCAACTTTTCTTTACCATGGGACCAGATGACAAAAGTGTCATCCACAAACCTCTTCCACAACTTAGGCAGAAGACAAGAAAAGGCTAAGGCCTTTGATTCAAAATCCTCCATGAATAGATTAGCTACCACAGGGGAGAGGGAGGAATCCATGGCGACACTACAAGTTTTCTCATAGAATTCCCCATTGAATGAAAAGAAATTAGAAGTAAGACAAATACCAACTAAATAAGCCGTATTAGGATCTGTGATGCGCTTGATGACTTTGATGGCCTCGTTGATAGGGATATTAGTGTAGAGAGAGACCACATCGAAGCTCACAAGCTTGCCATCTGGATCAAACTTGAAACTCTTTAACTCATTAACAAATGATGCAGAGTCCTTGACGAAGGATTCTGTATGGCCAACAAGGGGCTTAAGCTTCTGGGCTAAATATTTAGCAAGAAGATAAGTTGGCCCTCCTATCGTGTTGAAAATGGGTCTCAGAGGAGCCCCTTCCTTATGAATCTTTGGCAGACCATAGATTTTAGGGGTAAGAGGGCAACTTTCAATAAGCTTATGACTAAATGAGCTGGCCGAGCTACTAGCATTTATAGCAAGAGCCACACTTTAGGAAATCTTCTTCACAGGATCCATGTTGAGTTTCCTGTAGCTCTCGCTATTATGGAGGTGGTACAACATCTTTCGACAGTAATCATCTTTATCAATAATAACCACAGCACCACCTTTTTTGGCTTTGAGAACAACAATATTCTTATTATCGTTTAACGATTTGAGAGCATCAAACTCAGGTTTGTTGATGTTATTCTTGGGGGGATTTGCCTTTCTAAGGACAACCACACAGTCTTGACGAATGATATATTTAGTGACGTCCGGTAAGTCTCTAATACCATATTCAATATCACAAACGGTATCGTCGACTGGGATCTTTCTAGGAGCAAGAGAAAAATTTAAACCTTTCTCCAAAAGACTAAAGACAGGGGGATCAAAAGAAAAGCTAGAGATATCGACAACCCTATTATTAGAAGAGGAAAGAAAATTAGAACAACCAATATTATCCAAACGTAGAGTCTTATTACCAATCCCATTATTATTACAATTATCTCATGTGATTTCTACCGAAATAATTTGTTTAAATGATAAATATTGTTAATAACTTTAATGATGAAAAATGATGAAATACAATTTTGAATGTAAAGTGACAATGTAATAGTGTCGAATGATAGAAAATGTGAATAATAAGAATATAGTCAATTACAAATAGTCTTGATTGTGATTAATATCAAACTATTTTCTTCTACTATTCTTATTGTCACCCTTGTTAATTTTGTCATCTTTTCATATCGATTATATGAAAAGGACAGGTTAAATCGTAAACCATTTAAATCTTTAGCTTGAGCTATTGTAGTAAACAACATGTCTTGTTTATCTTTCTCTCCAATATTAATAGGTTGAATTACTATAACACAAAAATAAATTTACATTGACAATATTTTTTTGTGCTTACACTGAAATCAATGCACAAAGTTAATCCAATCACTTTAAAATTAATGTACCATCGTACATCCAATTACATCATATCAGAAATCAACATCTACACTGAAATCAATGCATCTAATGCAAGAAATCAAATAAGACTAGAAAACAACATTTACACTGAAATCAATGCATCTAATGCAAGCAATAAAATAGGATTAGAAATCAACATTTACATTCAAATCAATGTGTTTAGTGCAAGTAAGCAAATAAGATTATAAACCAACATTTACACTGAAATCAATGCATCTAGTGCAAGTAAGCAAAAAGGATTATAAACCAACATCTACAGTGAAATCAATGCATCTAGTGCAAGCAATCAAATAGGTTTAGAAATCATCATCTACACTGAAATCAATGCCTTTAGTGCAAGCAATCAAATAGGATTAGAAATCATCTACATTAAAATAAATGCATCTAGTGCAAGTAATCATTTATTACTAGAAATCAACATCTACATTGAAATTAATGCATCTAGTGCAAGCAATCAAATACGATTAAAAATCACCATCCACATTGAAATCAATGCATTAGCGAAAGAAATAAAATATTATTAGAAATAAACATCTACATTGAAATCAATCCATCTAGTGCAAACAATCAAATATCATTAGAAATCAACATCTACACTAAACTCAATGCATCTAGTGCAAGAAATCAAATAGGACTAAAAACCACCATCTACACTGAAATCAATGCATCTAGTGCAAGAAATATTATTCCCTCTCTGGCCCCTCCATCTATATCTATATTTCCCTCCACCTCTCCTTCTTTGTCTCTCTATCTCAATCCCCCAAACACACACACTCTCTCACTCCATATCTATCAAACTGTTTGTCCCTCTCTCACTCTCTCTCCCCCTCCAACTCCATATATCTTTTCCTCCCTCTCTCCACTCTCTCACATCCTCTCTCTCCCTTTCTCTCCCACCTCTCTCTCTCTCTCTCTCTCTCCACCCTCCACCTTTGTTACTATATCCCTCCCTCTATCCTCTCTCTTTCTCTCCTCAATTCTCTCCATCTCTCCTTCTTTGTCTCTTTATCTCACCCCAAACATACACACTCTCTCTCCATCTCTCCCTTGTCACGCCTTCTCTCTCTCCACTTCTCACTCTCTATGTATTTCTTCTCCCCTCCCTATCTCCCCCTCCAATTCCATCTCCCTATCCCTCCCTCGCTCATCCTCTCTTCCTCCCTCTCTCCTCCTCTCTCTCAAGTTCGCTCTCTCGTACTTCCTCTCCTACCTCCCTCTCTCTCTTCTCCCATCACTCCCTCTCTTTCTCTTTGCCATCCAATCCTCTCTCTTCCCTCGTCACTCTCCTCCTCTCTCTCAATTTATGTCCCTCTTTCTTCCTCTCTCCCCCTTTCTCTCCTACCTCCCTCTCTCTTTCCCCATCATTCTCTCTCTCTCCCTCTCTCAAACTATGTTAGTATATCATTCCCTCTCTCCTTCTCTCCCCCCTTCTCTCCATCTCCCCTTCTTTATCTCTTTATCTCACCCCTAAACATACACAAACACACACACTCTCTCTCTCCCCAACTGTGTTACTATATCCTTCCCTCTCTGCTTCTCTCCCCCCTTCTCTCTATCTCCCCTTCTTTGTCTCTTTATCTCACCCCTAAACATGCATCCTCTCTCTCCATCTTTCCCTTGTCACTCCCTCCCTCTCTCCGTTTCTCACTCTCTATGTCTTTATTCTTCCCTCCCTCTCTCCCCCTCCAATTCCATCTCTCTATCCCTCCCTCTCTCCTCCTCTCTCGCAAGTCCTCTCTCTCTCTCTCTTTTCCCTCCAATCCTCTCACTATCTCCCTCCCTCTCTCCTAACAACGTAAAATTTGAAATGGGAATTGATACTGTTACCCATTTCATAGAAATAGCAAAAAATTGACCCGATTTTGAAAAGGGGTGATGCAGAACACACATATTTTTTTTAGAGCATAGTTTTTGGCGCTTTAAATAACCGATACGATTACCCGTTTCATAGGGGTAGTAAAAACGTGACCCAATTTTGAAAAATGGTGATGCAGAATACACTTCTTTTTTTTCGGAGCATATTTTTGACACTTTAAATTTTCCTATATATCAAATATAAATATTTGTTTTTAAATGTTAGTGATTTTCATACTGATTTTGAAATGTGTTGATGCAGCATACCTTTTTTTAGAGAACTTATTTTTCACACTTTAAAATTATTCTGCCCAATTTTTTTGAAATTATGATTACTTAACGAATTTTCAAGTTGTTTTATTTTTCTTTTTTTAAATGTTGATTACTTAAAAAAACAAATATAAAAATATATATAAAAAAAGACAAAAGACAAATAAAAATGTTAAAAAAAAATTATCTCATAAACCATAAAAGAATTTGTAAAAATAAAAAAAAAAAAAAAAAAAAAAAATAAAAAATTAATAGTAAGTAAAATAGAAAAATTAAAAAAACATTAATAAAAACTAGAAAAAAAAAAAATTAAAAACAAATTAGAATTAAAAAAAGACAGTTAAACAAAAAAATTAAAAAACTAGTAAAATTAATATTAAAAACATTTAAAAAAATCCTACAAAAACAAAAATAACTCAAATTAATATATAATATATATATATATATATAATATATATATATATTATATATTATATAATTTATATATATATATATATGAAAATTTTATATATATATATATATAAATATATATATATATATTTTCAAATTAAAAAAGAAAATTAAAAAAACTTTAAAGTTTAAAAAAAGAAATATGAATTTTGATTTAATAATATATATATATATATATATATATATATATATATATATATATATATATTGTATTAAGCCCTACTTTTTTTTTTTTTTTCTAAAGTAAGAGTCGGTCCTTCTATTAACTTGTCACTGAAAGAAATTACATAAATTACAACGCACCCAAAGACGAAGCGGCCTGAAAGAGAAAGCAAATCTTTTGGCATAGGGAAGAAAGGCAACAACACGAGAAATGGGCCTAGGGCCTAGGAAAAACCAAACTCAGGGGCTCCACAACCCCGAAACCCGAAAAAAAATATGCGGACCTAAAGAGGGGGATAGAGATTTTATCAAAAGATTTTCGGTCCGCTGTGGTACCCTCGGACCCACAAACCTGCTCATCGAACCTAAGCTGTTGTTCTGCAGCTCCATGATCCAACGATTGAGGGCAATATCGGGTGGAGAAGAAGCAAGAGGAATACCTGCTCGATGTGGGCGGTATTCTCTCTCCTCCAAAAGCCACGGGTTGAACACTGAGTGGCATCACATCCATTTCTGGAAAACCATTTCGAGTTTTGAGGGCGCTCGATAACCCGAAAACCACTTTGACACCCAAAAACCACTTTGACACCCAAAAACGCAAAACCATTACTTGGACCCAAAGAGGGGAATAGAGACTTTATCAAAAGGATTTTGGGTCTGCTAGGGTTCACCTAGACCCACTAACCTGCTCATCGAACCTAAGCCGTTGATCTACAGCTCCATGATCCAATGGCTGAGGGCAATATCGGGCTGTGAAGAAGCAGGAGGAATACCCGCTCGATGTAGGCGGTATTCTCTCTCCTCCAAGAACCACATGTTGAATGCTGAGTGGCATTGCATACATTTATGGGAAACCATTTCGGGTTTTGAGGGCGCCTGATAACCCGGAAACTGCTTTGACCCTCGATAACCCAAAACCATGGAAACTCCGCACCTGCTGCCCTCCATTCGTCTCAGCCACCTATTCGGATGGATTGCCACAATTTTCCTAGCTGCCCGCTCACTAACCGAGCTCCCTGCAGCCCCTCTGAGAAGGAAAACTATGGTGTTCATTTGTGAGACCTGAGTATGCCCACTCTCAAATTGTCTTTCTATCAAACCCTGTCGTCCATTGATGAAAGGTTAACTGTCAGATTCCTTGTCTCTGCTGATACTATGCCTTGTCTATGAGGGCCAGAGTGTAACAACCCTCACACATTTGACCTATGGGTACCGAATCCCAAAAGCAACACCTGTTGTTTCTTGTGCATCTCACCCCTTCATTGGCTAGCCAGTCTGCTACTCTGTTGGCATCTCTTCGCACATGTACAAAACTGAGAGTTATTACAATTCTTAGGTGCGATTGAATTCGGTGATAGACCTGCAAAAGTCTCTAGTGTCTCGAGACTTTGCCTGGTGCAGTACCCTTGCTTAGCTGCTTGACCGAATTAATACTTATTTCTGAGTCAACCTCGATGATAGTATTATGTAAATTGTACTTCATCAGATTCTCCAAGCCTTGCTCCATAGCCATGAGTTCGGCCATATTGTTGGTAGCCTTCCCCAGGTGACTGTGAAAGATGACTTTTATGTTTCCCTCTTTATCTCTTATGACTCCTCCATAACCAGCGTCCCCAGGGTTACCTTTTGAGGCTCCATCTATGTTGAACTTTAAAAATCCATGTGGAGGGGGTTTCCAAAAAGCCTTTCCTTCTGAAATATGCTTTGTTGTCTTATTTAAGCCCCGAGGGACATGAGACTGTAGTCCCAATAGCTTTAGAATGTGAGCATCCTAATGACACGGGGGCTTTCCAGGAGATTGCTTCCAAAGGGCATTGACAGTTTCTTTGAGCTGTTTTAGGATTTGTGTTGTGATGCTTTGAGCTGGGCCAGATTTGCCTTTGAAGATCTTGTTGTTACGTTCTTTCTAGACATTCCAGATTAAGAATCTTGGAATCAGAGTCTAAGCTGTATTGACTGTCTCATTGTCCGAGAAGTCCTTTCTCCAGTTCTTCAACATAACAGTGATGTCATTTTAATTCCTATCTGTCTGCTTGAAGATATGGACTACCCAATTCCATAAGGTTGAGGTGAAGTAGTAGAGGTTGAGAAGATGATTCATATTTTCCTCCTGCAGGTCGCATAATTGACATCTTGATGGACCAGCAAAACCTCTATTTCTGAGATTTTCCCAAGTTAAAATATTTTCATGCTGAACCAGCCACCTGAACAGTTTGATCTTCGTCCAGTGTGGGTTGTTCCATAGGTCTTTCCATGTCTTGTTAGGGCTTGGGAAGTTAATTCCCGTGACTATTCTTTTAGCTTCTTTGAGGTTGAACCCCTGATGTGTGTTATCATTCTTATGTGGTTCGTTTCTTGCCAATCCATTGCACATTTTTGTTTCCAGAGATTAGCCTAGGGGTTTCTTATTTCCTTTAGCCATCTCCACCAAAGTTTTGCCCCCAAAAATTTGCTTAGAATATCAGGGTCATGGAGACCCAAACCACCATGGGATTTGGGTTTGAAGAGATTTTCCCAAGCTACCAGATCCCATTTCTTTTTCTCTTACCCTTTTCCCCATAAAAAATCCCTTTGAATATTCCTGATTTGCTGTAAGACTCCTGTTGGAGTCAGAAGGGCTGATAACATGTAGATTGGGATGGTTTGAAGAATTGCCTTAGTGAGGACTAGCCTCCTTGCTAAATTCAAGGATCTTCTTGTCCACTTGTTGAATTTGTCCTTCAATTTATTCGTTACAGACTCCCAGATGTTCTTACTCAATGGTTTGTCAGTGAGGGGTATTCCCAGATATTTTGAGGGAAGAATATCTCTTTGAAAGCCTAGAATTTAGGAGAGATTTCTTTGAATTGAAATATCAGTATTGAAAAAGAAGACCTTTGATTTTGTGAGGCTTACCTCAGTGCCGGCAGCCATTGTGAACTCATACATGATTTGTTTAGAAGCTTTGGCTTCCTTGACTGTGGGTGTGCCCTGCAACATAGTGTCATCCAAAAATTGTTGATGGGTCAAAGTGTTCCCATTCTGAGTGAGTTTAAGTCCCTGTATTCTTCCTTCCTCCTTGGCAGAAGTGATCGCTCTGCCCAATCCTTCCATCATGAGAATGAAGAGGAAGGGGGAGAGAGGATCACCTTTTCTGAGGCCTCTTGATGGCCTGAAGGTTCTGGATGGAAATCCATTAAGAAGAATTGAACAACTGGCAGTGGTAACAAGAGCCATGACCCATCTTATCCAGTTGTGGTCAAAGCCATATGCTTTAAGAACTTCCCTAATGTAAGACCAGCTTAGTTTATCATAAGCTTTTTCTATGTCCAGCTGTATTATCATACCTGCTTGCTTATTGGTCTTGAGGGAATGCACCACTTCATGAGCTTGAATGATATTATTGAGAATTTGTCTACCTTCCACATATCCAGTCTGCTCCTCTGACGCAAGTGTTGGAAGTAGGGGTTTGAGTCTGTTAGCAATTATTTTGGAAATGATTTTGTACACCACATTGCATAAAGCTATGGGTCTGAATCTATCTGGAGTAATGGCTTTTTCTTGTTTGGGGATTAAGGCAATGAAGGATTCATTAAGCACTCTCAGAACTGTTTTAGAAATTCTCGAGTCCTCCACCACAGCCAGAATGTCATGTTTGACTATTTCCCAGCATGTTTTGAAGAAGTCTATATTGAAACCATCTCGGCCTGGAGATTTCCCATTGTGCATCTCTTTGATTACTTCATTGACCTCTTCCTCCGTCACTGGCCGATTGAGATTATGAATGTCTTCCCTGGTTACTAGTTTTGGAATATGCTGAGTAAATCTTTTAGTAAATTGAGATTTCTCTTCCATGCTCTCCTCTGCAATACTTCAAAAATGTTGAACTAGTACAACTTCCATTTCCTTATGAGTATCTTGCTCTATTCCTTGAGGATCTGTAAGTTTTGTGATTTTGTTATTAGCCCTGTGTGCCATGGTGGAATTGTGAAAGAATCTTATATTTCTCTCCCCTTCCTTGATCCATTGCACGCTGGATTTCCGTCTCCAGAAGATTTCCTCCTGCTGGCATCTGTTATCCCATTCTTGTTGAAGTGAGTTCGCTTGCATTTTCCCTTCCTTTGTGAAGCCCTCTGTGATGAGAATTTGGTTAATTTCCTATAATTTCTTTTCCACTTATTCTTTGGCTTTGAAGATGTTTCCAAAATCATTGTTATTCCATTCTTTGAGCTTTCTCTTGATGTGTTTGAGTCTATGATGCAGAAGGAACATTTTTGTGCCTTGGGTGGGTATTTCTTTAGTCCACTAATTTTTTATGTTGGTGAGGAAATCAGGGTGAGAGAGCCAGACATTTTCAAACCTGAAGGGTTTGTTCCTTGGGGTTCCAATAAAGGAAGCTTTCAATTGGATGGGCCAGTGGTCTAAGCCTCCAGAAGGGAGGATGAAAGTTTTCATGATATGACCGGTGAGAAGGAGATCCTCTGAGATTATGAATCTGTCTAATCTTGAGGCTACTTGGGAAGTTCCCACTCTTTTGTTGTTCCACGTGAAAATGCCATTTATTGTATCTGTATCCACCGGTCTCATATTGGTAAGGAAGGCCTGGAAGGCTATTGAGTCTCTCCCAAGTGTTCTGGTTCCCTCTTTTTTCTCTGTGAGAGATTTGATCATATTGAAGTCCCCCCTAGTATCCAGGGCATTGCTGGATGTCTTTCTCTCATTTCTGCCAAAGAGGTGAGGAGCCTGAGTTTATTATCCAATGGTTGAGGACCATAGACATTAATGATCATGTAACAATCCTTGTCTCCCAAGGTTGGATAACCAAAGAAAGGTGGTTTCTGCATGCCTCAGCATCCAGGATTCCAAATTTCTAAGGATTCCATAAAGTGAGAATTCCTCCAATTGAATTAGCTACTTTGACTTCTAGATACTCATACTTAATTAGCCATTTGCTATGCTTTTCTCTAATCTTATCTATTGAGCATTTTGTTTCTTGTATGAACACCATATATGGTTTTTCTTCTTGATTCTGTTACTAAGATTTCTTTGTTTTCCTTTACTCCCTACTCCTCTAATGTTCCAGGTTGTAAGCTTCATAATGATGGGTTTGTAAAGGAGTAACTGGTGAGATCTTTCATCTTACCTGAATTAATCATGAGTTTTCCACACTCTATCAGCAGTTCATTCTGTCTCTTCCTTCCTCTTTTCTTGCCTGGGTTTTTGGTGGAGTGTCATGTTATTATCCCCATTGATTTAACCCTTATGTTTTCCTAGCTATCGTGGCTCCTTTTGACTCCTATAGTTCTCGTTTCAAAGTTTACCTTGTTTCCTTCTCTCTTTGCCCCCTCCATCTTTGTGTCTCCCTCTCCCTCTCTCACTCCTCTCCCTCTCTCTCTTCATTCCTCCTCTTCCCTCTCCTTCAGTTTATCTCCATCTCCCCCTTATCACTCCCCCTATCTCTCCACCTCTATGACTCTATGTCTTTGTTCTTCTCTCCCATATATATCTAGAGTTAATATATATAATGATATATTAATATATATTATAATATAACAAATCTAATATTGTATTAATCCAAAGTTATTAAATTTAATAATATTAATATTA
>APFE030060650.1:54940-67927 GCA_000404065.3 Pinus taeda | reverse complement strand
TGGGTCTAAGATAGAATCTTAGAATCTATGACGCTACCAAACCAATAATCACAATGATACTACTTTGCACAGTGGAATATAAACAACAATAAATCTATTAGTGCATAAAAGATGGACAAGTTTTTACATTTTTCAACCCAACTTTGTTATATTAATCAACATACAATACAACTGTCTAGGGCTCATGTACTATCTTAGAATCTATGACACTACCAAACCAAGAATCACAACAATACTACTTTGCACAGTGGAATATAAACAACAATAAATCTATTAGTGCATAAAATATGGACAAGTTTTTACATTTTTCAACTCAACTTCGTTATATTAATTAACATACAATACAACTGTCTAGGGCTCTTGTACTAGGGATAACGGCCTTCATACATCCATTAGTACACGAATACAAAAATGGGGCTTGGTGTCAGTCCATATACAACCAATCTACCCTCAACAAGATACTCTGACCATTTGGCTGATGCAATCAAATCTCTCAGCTCCTCTGTAATAGATCTAACCTGCAAATATATGATAATGCACATATGCCCAAGAAATAACAAGATAGAAATAGATAAACTTATGATATTTATTAATATCAAACCCTTGGGGTAGGGAAACACCATACAATCACTCCTTAAGGAAGGGGAACACTCCACAAGACATATGCTTGTCCATACAATATTCCTTGACATCTCTCAATGGGGAACCTCTAGCCTCTATATATGATTGGTACATACAATACCATGGGTCATTACCATGGTTCTCTCAATACCATATATCGAATACCACAGACTTACTTTATAACTATGGCCTATCCCATTATTACATTATTCCCTTGGGTACCTCCCTCTATACCCCATACCATCCCCCCTAGGTATACTACATTCCACCCCCCTTAAACATGTTTCGCCCTTGAAACCTAAGAAAAACACAAATAATAAGATCTACTCAAAAGAGTAGTCCACTGGTACCATGCACGTGCATCTATCCATCCAAGAGAAAGGTGAACCCTTGATCTAGCTAATGCCTCACTCGCTTGAGATGGAAGTTGACCTTGGCGGCTCTTCTGTGTTGAGGTGTTATGGGTGGATCGTCACCCATCTCTATATAACATGCGGGAGTTGTTGTCCTTGTTGCTGATTCGTTTCCATCTTGTAGGTTGTTTTCTTGCTAGGTGATGTGGGTGGTGATATGCTGAAGTTTTAACCAATGGTGTCTATTACTTTAATTCACCACCTAATTGAGCCTGATTGGTATCTGGTACATGTTGTGGCACCTGCTGTTGTTTTTTATCTTCCAGTATTACTTCAACCACAGATTCCTCATCTGATGTGTCAGACCCTAGAACATCTACTACTTCAGCCTCCTTGGACTCTACCTATTTATTAATTGAAATATCCTGTAATGTAATTTTCTTCTTTTTATACTAGAGCTTCAAGAATTTTTTCTACACATTAATATTGATAGTATTCAAAGATTCCATCCAAGGGTATCCCAAAACAACATCCACATTAGCCATATCTGAAGAATAAAAATTAGAATGCAATACATACTTATCCATAAAAATCTTCAAATCTTTATAAACTTGAACATCCGCATTATCAACCTGTGTGTGCTCCATTTGTTTCGCTGGAACTTGTAATATTTTTGCCAAATTAACATTTATAAGATTTTGCTTGCAACTACGATTTATGGACACAATGATCTTCTCCTTATGAATACATCCATGAACCAGTAGAAAATATCCCCACATGTTTCACATTATCTTGTTTTCTAGCATGAGACCATTTGTCTAACAATAATTTTTCAAATTCTTCATCGAGTCGGTTTAACCACTTCTCGTTAAGTGACTACCACCATGTGGCTGCCTCCTCTTTAAACTGAGCCATTATGAAAATTGTCCAACTTGTCATCCATAATGACTTATGTCTTTCTATTAATTCTTCAATGATAGGGCCATCATCTTTTCCTGTAAAATATTTCTTGCTAGAAGCCATGAAGAGGGTTTTGAAAAAAATCACTTACTTGGCGAAAATTAAAATGGCCACAGTTCGATCAATATTGCTCATAATCCTTATTATGACCTGTTTTCAGAAATGGAATGACCATTAATCATCTTACCATGTGATAGAAATCCTGATCTAGGCACTAAAATTTCATATTCGTGCTGCAACTGTCCCGCCGTCACAAAAAATTCTGAAAAAAGACCTGATTTTAAACCAACGATATCTCCCTCACCTGGACTCCGATTCGATTGATTTTCTTTTTTGAAATTGGGTAAATTTTCAAGAGGATCTCAGATCTACAATTAGTTTCTCAAAATGCCCCACAAAAATGACAAAAATTAACTGGAGATCAGTTGTCCACTAATTTTCGTCAATTTTGTTTTCAACATAGCTAATTTTTAAATCAGCAATATCTCCCTCATCTGGACTCTGATTCGGCCGATTTGTTTTTTGAAATTAGATATTTTCTCACAAAGAATCCAGATTTGTAATTTGTTTCTTCAAATTTTGCACCAGAAGTTACAGATATGATCTGCAAACTCATCGCCCTAAAAAATTCCTGCAAAAAAAAATTCTTCGCTTTGCCCAAGAAAGTGCTCCAATACCACTTGTAATAGAATTGACCTGCAAATATATGATAATGTAAATATACCCAAGAAATAACACAATATAAGATAAGAACTTCAAATAACATTATCTTTATTGATCAAACCCTTGAGGTAGGGTAACACCATACAATCACTCCTTAAGGAAGGAGAACACTCCACAAGCCATATGCTTGTCCATACAATATTCCTTGACATCTCTCAATGGGGAGTCTTTAGCATCTATATATGATTCATACATACAATACCATGGGTCATTACCATGGTTCTCTAAATACCATATATCCAATACCACGAGCTTACCTTATACCTATGGCCCATCCCATTATTACATTATTCCCTTGGGTACCTCCCTCTGTACCCCATACTATCCCCCTAGGTATACTACATCCTCTCAGTTGTAGCCTATACCTTCCCGGTCCTTCGACTCCTGATCTACTACACTGCCTCTATCAACAATCTATGTCCATCAGACCATTGAACCTCAGTTATCCAATCTACTCACTAGTTGTGCCTTAGTCCATGAAGGGCACAACACATTGAGACTCTTGTCAAGTTGTTCGCGACTCCACTTGTGAACAACTCTCAATCTTCCCATTGTTGCTTCTCGGCTACTCAGGGAATTCAACCCACTATGGTCTTCCTGCGCTACTCTAATGCAGACCAACATAGGGCACTAAGGGCTTCCACCTATCACTGGCAAATATCCATACTTCATAATGAACATGGGCTAGGAGGACTGCCCATCATCTACTATAGAAGTCCTTCTCCACATACAGGTATAGGGTTCCTCAACTACTCCTTTGGTTTGTCAACCCTTGAGCTCAAAATTTGCCACTCTAGCAACTACTTTTGTCCATAAAAGTGTTGTACACCGAGCTCCAACTTGGGAACTATCACACTGTCCTCCAGCAGACCATAAATGCCCAATCAACATCCACACTTAGTCCAATCTCACGCTTCCCTCCAACAGACCACAAGTGACCAAGTCTGTTATAGAATCTGCTCTTAGTTAGGGAATTCAACACCTAGGAAACCCCTCCACATCATTGTTAACATACCTCCAAACTGTCCTCTCCTAGGACACCATTCACTAGAATCAATTCAACCTTAACACATCGATACAATACATATTGAGCCTTGCTCAGCTTCTGCGTCACCCTGGTGCAATTTTCACTCACATTCCTGCACTTGCGTGTTACTACACCCATGCATTCTTTCACTTGCATGTTCCTGCACTCGTGCATTCCTACACTCATGCATACCTGCACTCGCATCCCTGCACTTGTGTGTTCCCACACTCATGAATTTCTACACTCACATTCCTACACTCGCACTATCCGCAGTCGAGTTCCTACAATCGCACTACCCGCACTCAAGCTACTTGCACTCATGTTGTCTTTATTGATGTGTATACTATGAAATATGCTTCTTGGATGTATCTAAATGCCTCACACTTGACCTATATTTATAGGCTTCAAGTGGATCCAACGAATTTGTCTTTGGGCACTACTTTAACCTCAAGTCGACTTGCCTAACTAGATAAATTTACCCATCTTAACTTCAAAAAATCATCTCTCTTCAACGACAACTCAGAATCAGATGATTTTTGATGTGTCAGATTTATCTTGATGAGTACTATCATCCTCATCCATCACATATCAAAATATATCCATAGTTTTGTCCCCAACATCGATGGGTGAAAAAACCAAAGCTTGGGTTTCAAGCCCACAAGACCATTTGTGGAGCTCCTTCCTCCAAACCCTCGATTCTCAAGGCTTGGAGTACCTCCCAAGCTACAAAAATCAACACTCCCTCTTAACTAGGGAGGTAATCCAAAGAATAGGAAGTAACCATCATCATTGGTGACACTTATCCATCTGGCATCCATCACTACAGCATACCCTGTAGAATGAACCTAATAATCTCGGTAGTGCCTCTGCCTCATCACATCTAAACCTGAAGATCCCAGAACTCCATAGGGCTACTCCCTCTAAGGCTACACTCCCTCTGTGCCTACACAATCTCCATTGGCTCAATCCTGCAAGCACTCATCCTCCTCGATTAATAACTACTCATGCAAATCCCTCTAATCTCAGATATGCAACATCACGATCTGATGAAGACTCTAGCCTGCCAACTTGTAGTCAATCACATGAAGCAATATCGATCATCCTGATCTCATCCATACCAAATCAATCTTCAATTTGTCCCAACGATCCATACAAAATCAACTAAATTACATGATCAACAATATTCCCTACAACAAATTGTTGTTCACCAGGCTCTCCACCAATCCACCAGAACTCCCATCCAATATCGTTGCCAAGCCAGTCAAGACCATATCTCCATGTCTTTAGCTAAACACTCTGCTCCATGATTTATACACCCACAACTCCCTTTGAGTTTCTTTGTTGTGTAGAATTTGATTCACTATCCCTCAAAGTAGCTCAGATACGCTCCAATACCATGTTGTTTTTCCACGATCTTGCATCTAGGATAGAATCTTAGAACCTCTGATGCCAGAAAACCAAGAATCACAATGATACTACTTTGCACAACATAATATAAACAACAAGAAATCTACTATTACACAAAATATGGGTTTTTTTTACATTTTTGAACCCAACTTCATTATATTAATCAACATATAATACAACAGTATAGGACTCCCATACTAGGGATAATGGCCCTCATACATCCACTAGTACAAGAATACAAAACTCAGGCTTGGTGTCAAGCCATCGACAACCAATCTACCCTCAACAAGATACTTTGACCATCTGGATGATGCAGTCGACTCTCTCAGTTGCTCTCAATCGTACCTTGTACCTGCCTAGTCCTTCAACACTCGATCTACAACACTGCCTCTATCAACGATCCAAGTCCATCTGACCGCTTAACCTCGGTTATCCAATCTGCTCACTATTTGTTCCTTAGTCCATCAAGGGCACAACACATCAAGATGCATGTCAAGTTGTTCACAGTTCCAATTGGGAACAACTCTCAATGTGCCCACTACTGCTCTTGAACTACTTAGGGACTTCAACCCACTATAGTCTTCATGCGTTTCTCTAATGAAGACCAACATAAGGCACGAAGGGATGACACCTATCACTGTAATATGTCCATATCCCACAATGAACATGGGCTTGGAGGATTTCCCATCATCTACTGTAGAAGTCCTTCTCCATATACAAGTCTAGGGCTTCTCAAATTCTCCTTTGGTGTGTCAACCCTTGAGCTCAACAACTACCACTCTAGAAACTACCTTTTTCCAACAAAGCATTGTACATTGGGCTCCAATTTGGCACTATCATGTTTTCCTCCAGTAGATCATAAATGCCCAATCACTATCCACACTTGATCCACTCTCATGCATCCCTCCAATAATCCATTAGTGACCAATTCTATTGTAGCATCTGCTCCTAGTAAGGGCATCCAACACCTAGGAAACCCCTCCACATGGATGCTAACATACTTCTAAATTTTCCTCTCCTAGGACACCATCCACTAGCATCAATTCAACCTTAACACATCAATACAATACATACCGAACCTTGCTCAGCTTTTGTGTCACCCCGGTGAAGTTTGCTATATGTTCAACCCCCACTCGCATTGCAACACTCGTGTTCCTGCACTCGCGCATTACTACACTCACACCTTCCTACATTCGCGTGTTCCTGCACTCGTACATTCTTGCACTCGCATTCCTGCACTCGCGTTACTGCACTTGCACATTCTTGCACTTGCGCGTTCTTGCATTTGCGCATTCCTGCTGTTGCCACTCAATACTTTGCAAATGATCAGTTGTCTAGGATGCATAATAGAAGTGAAGTTGAAGCCATTTCTTGAGCCATAGAAGCTATCAAAGCTTGATTAGACCCTCTCCATGCATAGTGCCTGAAATGAACTTTCCAACAATATATAGAAGTCGCAAAATGGACCTCTAGATAAGAAGATATGGCATGTGGAAGATCAGGAGTCTTATTACCTTGAAGTGAAGGAAAAGAGCTTATTAGAGGACCACGAGCATAGCAAGTTGACAATATCAAACATCTCACGGTCCCGCATCTTGCATGATCCCCACAGTTCCTTATGGGCCATCCTTAAGGAATTGCGGGGGGGGGAAGCACACTGATAATGTTAAAGCACCGGGGAAGGGCAGAGGCCGATTTACACTAAAAATAATTGAAAAACCAAGGGCAGGTGGACCCCCTTTCTCTCTCCTCCAGGGCAGCCATGTGGCACACTACTCACAGTCTCGCAGTTTCACACTACTCACAATCCCTCATCCCGCATATTGGCGAGATCCTGGGGCACATACTTAAGGTTATCGGTAGTTCAAAGTGCCGAACGCCGATATCACATCTCACAAACTCGCAGGTCCCTGCATCCCGCAGGTCTCGCAGTCCCGCAGGTCCCACTGTCCCGCAGGTCTTGCAGGGCCCCACATCCCACATCTTGGCTACCCCGTAGTCCTGCAGTCACAACAAACTCCAAAATCTTGCGGGGGGCCAAACTTGCGATATAGTGTAAAATCGCCAGGGAGGGCCGAAAAATTCTGACAAAGAAAAGCATGGAAAAACCGAGGTCGAGCCACCCACTTCTCTCTCCTCCACATGGCAGTACAGTGCTATGGTAAATACTGCATCCCACAATCCCACAATATCGACAGGTTGGTGAGGTTTTCATTCCAAGACCATTCGAGGACCGATTCTGCGATACAGTGTAAAAGTTTCGGGGAGGGCCAACATTCATTTACAAAGGAAATATACACAAAAATAGGGCCGGGCAGGCCTTTTTCTCTCTCCCCTAGGGGGCCACGTGGCAGCATACAATTGTTCCTCAGCGCTGACATGAAAGCTGACATCATCAATGATGTGGCAGTACGGAGGACACGTGATAATACAGATGCTAACGTGGAAGATGACACGTCACTCAGTTTTGGCATTTTCAGGGGCCCCATGGGGCCATTTCTGGGTGACACGTGTCACCACTCACAGGGTGACACATGGTGGTGATGACCTCACCCCGCAGATCAGCAATCGCAACTGTTAATGGGAAAGGCTAAAGGTAAAATGCTACTGGGATGTAGGATTCCGATTGCGATAAAGAAAAGGACCCTAAATGCAATGTTTCATAGGTCATATTTCATAAAGTTTTCGCATCCAGGATATTGACTAATGTGGTGTAAGGGGCCATCAACGAAAATTCAAGTTCTAACAGGAAAAGCCCCCCTCACAGCTATTTGAAAGCCTTGGCACCCGAAGGGATAAGTCCATGGTTCCAGGCCCGGGTCCTATGAGAAACATTACAAAAGGGGCTATAATAAAGGGGACTAAAGGGGAAATTAGAGCTTTCCCGAGTCGTATCATTTCAGTGTTTAAGGCCTGCACTTCACCGACTGTTCACTACAATATGAAACACTTCTCTAGGTGTATCAGAGCATCGAAAAGGACTGTACATAGCTTAAAGGTCGTATGGGTCAGCAGTTGGGGTGTTTAAGGGAGGGATGGTGCATTCAAACTAGGTGTGGGCACATTCATGAGAAAACCATTCTGCAATATGCATCTAGAGTTGGCACCAAAAGCAGCTGTAACACTACATACATAAGATTGAGCATTCAAAACCAGGCAGATCTGGGCGCTTATTGTATTTAGCAGGACTTTAAAGGCATAAATGACAAGAGTTAGCTGAGCAGCATAGGAGACCATACCATGAACTAGATGCAGCCTGAAGCCGAAGTAATTGTAGGGATGGGCACGAAGATATTGCATTAATGTTTCATCTATTTTGTGATTTTGTGATGTGCATCCTTTATAAGGAAATTACTATTTTTGTGATGTTTTTTGACATAGAGCCTTCCCATGGCCGAGACAACAAGCTGATATGATAGATGAGACTTGGCCCAAGGATATTGTACAGTATCATGATTGATAACACACCCTCTCTTCTTATAAATAGGGGGTAGCAACACTGAATAAAGGCTCTGAAATCTGCAAAGAAAGGTTGATATTTTTGTGACACTATATCACTTAATTACATAGATCTTTCATAATATCACAGGAGTAGTGGTGATTCCCCCTTTGAAGTATTACAATGTGTTATTTCCTATTTTCATCCATTTTGTCTATTTTATTCTCTGAATTCATGTAACAATAGATGCTAGAATATTTCATACTTGCCTACAGATTCATTTGCATTGAGTTGTTAATGCACATGCCTGTTTGATGGGTTGAAATTATATCTTTAAACTACACTACATGAATCACAACATTCATTTTCTTTTCAGTCCATTATATCTACCTGCAACTCAGATAATTGTAGCAAATCTCATGGTTTCAGGCTCTATGTTTTTAATATAGAATTCTTGGTGCTTTGAAATCTACATTTTGAGCTATCCCTTCTCTTTGTCTTCTCTCATTTATTCCATAAAGCTGATTAAACTGTAAGCCTTTGAAGTGCTCGACCTCCACTATTTTTTGTTATATCCCTGGGAACTATGTATGTGTGAAAATACTGAAATACCTGACCTATATCTTTGGATGAAAGAACTAACTCATGCCTCTTATATATGTTTATAGAACATGGGTGATGTCTCCTCCTACTTGAGAATCATTTGAGATACATTGATTTAGATGTACCCAGGTGTTGGGCCGTCAATATGCCATTATTATTATCACTTTTGAACACTTATCCCACCCATTTCCACTAATCTTCATCATGTCATTTATTATAATTTATTATATAACTCCATTTTATGATGATTTATGCTCTTATATTATTTATTTCTCCTTTATTTCTAATAAATTGATGATTATGAATTATTTTATCAATGATAGTTCTATTAAGTTGGTTTATAACCTTATTCACCATTTTTAGCCTCCAAGGTAACTTCCAGATTGAAGATTTGATTTTTAAATCTGCCAACTCAAAAATTCGCTGGTTTAAGGAGTGACAGTTTTGCGGTTGCGATTCTGAGCAAATGAAGACGCATTTGGAAAATCCAGAACATGGGTTTTGTCTAGAACGGGCCCAGTTAACGTAAGTGAAGAACGGTTTGCCCAAATTTAGCTTGTACAGGGAGAAACGTAGGGTTCTTTGAGTACGATTTTCACAGATTTGCTGTTGCGGCCGTCCTCCAAATCTCAGCTGCAAACTCAAATTCGTCTTGCTTTTGTTGAGAGATTAAAGGAAATATATTTTCTTGTTGATCATCTGGTTAGAATCAACCCAAATTTGTAAAAGAAATCATGTGTAATTATCTATGTTGTAACTGCTCTCTGATCTTTCTCTATTTAAATGAAAACAAAGATCAGAGATGGGAATGGCTTCATGATGACTTCAGGATGACTTTGGGGATTCGAATGATGGAGAATTGATGATTTGAATTAGAAATTCAGAAGCAAGGATTCATGATAGGATAGGAGGAAGGAAGGATTGTTTTATGCTGTAAGTCTCAAAGCTTCAACTATTGTAATGATTTCACCATTTAATGATTAATACATAATTTGGGTGTTGTTGTTCACTCTTTTCCTTCTGAAGTAACCCAGCAGCGTCCGCTGGCGGCTAAGGGCCCAGCCTCTGGTGCAGTACGCTGCTGCTATTGTGTATCATATATTTACACTTGCTTTTGTATCATGATAACTTGATTTCTGCGTGGTTTGCTTATCTTTATTACTCGGTAATCTGATATACCTTTCATACGCTATGCTATGCTCTGTTACGATTAATGCGTTTATGGTTTTTCTCAGGAAATCTGCGTAATGACTCTGCATTGTATAATTGAATCTTTTCAGAGTTGATCGCATGCCTTTAGTCGCAACCAGTTATTTTTGTTACAGAGCATCTGTATTGAGTATTACTGTCGTTTGATTCATTTGCAATCCTGATTATTGGAATCCGAAAGTAACGATATTCTATTTGGAGACATAGTTGTATTATCCTTAATTGTCAGATTACTATATTAATGTGAGGTGTGCATATATGGTCGATTACTGCCATTCCATAATTCATCAATGAGTGCTGTTCCATAAAGTATATTCCATCTAGTTTGCTTGAGGGGAAAAGAATGTTATATCAGAGTGTGAATCAGTTGGTTTTGACTCGCGAGATTTAGCTCTTTTGATTGCTGTTCCATTTACTGTTGTTCCATTTTCTATTTGCTGTTCTATTTTACTTTCTGCCATTCTATTTACTTGCATTTGTTGCTTTGGTGTGAGAGAAGGTCTAAGGCTATAGTGAGCCTCAGCAGTCGCTGCCTAGCTCCCAGACCTATGGTCCATGCTCTAATTTCCTTTCCATCAGTTTCTAGAGGGATGGGTTATCGCTTCCGCACCCTTGACTGATAAGCTGCCTTGTGTGATTTTATCCTTTGAAGTAATTTAGTCATAGTTTAGCATCGGTCTACCCTTGTATTTTCTGAACGCTATACTGCAAAACATTACTCTTGAGTAAATAGCCGCCTTAGACTGAGTACACTCTTGAAATAAAAAGTCGTCTCTGGATTGACAATTAATGTGAGGTAATTAGGTGTTAAAAAGACCCTTTTTATCGCTCCACATTTTGGCGCCGTTGCCGGGGATCGAACCCGGGTCACCTGCGTGACAGGCGGGAATACTCACCACTATACTACAATGACGCCAAAATGTGGAGCGATAAAAAAGGTCTTTACACCTAATTACCTCACATTAATTGTCAACCCAGGGACAACTTTTTATTTCAAGAGTGTACTCAGTTTGAGGCGGCTATTTACTCAAGAGTAATGTTTTGCAGTATAGCGTTCAGAAAATACAAGGGTAGACAGATGCTAAACTATGACTAAATTACTTCAAAAAGATAAAATCACACAAGGCAGCTTATCAGTGAAGGGTGCGGAAGCGATAACCCATCCCTCTAGAAACTGATGGAAAGGAAATTAGAGCATGGACCATAGGTCTGGGAGCTAGGCAGCGACTGCTGAGGCTCACTACAGCCTTAGACCTTCTCTCACACCAAAGCAGCAAATACAAGTAAATGGAATGACAGAAAGTAAAATAAGAACAACAAATAGGAAATGGAACAACAAGTCTAAAATGGAACGACCGTAAATGGAATAGCAAACTAGAATTAAAGGAATCTAAATAGCAAACTTTAACTAATGGAAATGAACAACAACAAAGCCAAATTAATAGCAATCTAAATCAAACAACACAAGGAAATAGAACATCATTGATTAATGATAGAATATGAAACAATGCTGGAAAGCAAAACAATAACTTAACACACAACACACCTCAATAGTAATTTGATCTTGGTAATTCAATTGTCAGTCTTAGTTATAAATAATACGACTTTCTTTTAGCACAGAGCAACAACATTCATAGATTCAACAATCGCAAGGAAATATAATTCTAAGATGAATTCAATAATACCAATGGTCAAATGTTACAACACAGACATGCCATAATTGAATAGCAATGATATCCTGTAAAAACCATTTATACCAGCAATTAAAGAAACAGCAATGCGCTGCAAAGTCAATATGATATTTCTGTCTTAGAAAGCGATATCACTTAGCAGATCAAACGTAACAGAGCTGTGTTGTAAAATAATAAAACAAATCAGATTACCGAATCACGTTGATGAGCAAACCATGCATAAACCAAAGAAGATAATATACAACAACAGTTGTAAATATATGATACACAACAGCAGCAACGTACTCCACCAGAGGCTGGGCCCTTAGCCGCCAGCGGACGCTGCTGGGTTACTTCAGAAGGAAAAGAGTGAACAACAACTCCCAAATCTTGTATTAATCAGCAAATTGTGGAATCATTACAACAGTGAGTGCTTGAGAATTACAACATGTAAAAATCCCTATCATGTCATGAATAATCCACCATCATTCTTCATCATTTTCATTCCCCAAAAATCAATCTGAAGTCATCCTGAAGCCATTTTCATCTCTGATCTTTGTTTTCATTTAAATAGAGAAAGATCAGAGAGCAGTTACAACATAGATAATTACAACATGATTTCTTTTACAAATTTGGGTTGATTCTAACCAGATGATCAACAAGAAAATATATTTCCTCTCATCTCTCAACAAAAGCAAGACGAATTTGGGTTTGCAGCTGAGATTTGGAGGACGGCCGCAACTGCAAATTTGAGAAAATCATGCTCAAAGAACCCTACGTTTCTCTCTGTACAAGCCGAATTTTGGCAAACCATTCTTTGCTAAAGTTAATTGGGCCCGTTTTGGACAAAACCCATGTTCTGGATTTCTCAAATTCGTCTTCATTTGCTCAGAATCTCAACCGCAAAACTGTCACTCCTTAAACCAGCGAATTTCTGAGTTGGCAAATTTAAAAATCAAATCTTCAATCTGGAAG
>APFE030060650.1:16371-54783 GCA_000404065.3 Pinus taeda | reverse complement strand
AAAGGAGAATAAATAATATAAGAGCATAAATCATCATAAAATGGAGTTATATAATAAATTATAATAAATGACATGATGAAGATTAGTGGAAATGGGTGGGATAAGTGTTCAAAAGTGATAATAATAATGGCATATTGACGGCCCAACATACCCCCACACTCACTATGTTGCATGTCCTCATGCAACGAAATCTGAATATATTTCATGTCCTCATGCAACCCAAAAACAAAAACCGATGTGTTAACCAAGCAATAAAAAAATATGTTCATCTCAACTCATGAAATGGATAGAACAAATGAATTCTTCCTTACTTAATGAATATTCAATTTTGGCAATCTTTGATGAAGGCATAACAACTTTTACATTGACGTTCAAATTATGTGCATATGAAGTTGCAACAAAATATAATATAAGTGACAACAACCTTCATTAACCATTTTCCCAAAAACTACAAACCATATTTTGTTGAAATGGTTCAAATAGATTTGTAATATATGAATGCCTCTATGATCCAAAAATCAGATTGTTTTGATGCACGGATCATGAGATATAAACAAAATGGTTGTAGGTGAGAGTGCATGATTTCCGAAAGTTTATGAACCAATTTATCTTGAATTTATCTAGGTATGTGTATTTTAATAGTATATCTGTGTTTCCTAGAGATCACAAGAATTGAGTTCATAGTTTTAAAAATATTATGGAAATCAATTTCTACACTGAAATGGTATGCCTTAAATGAGAAAGAAAAGAGAAAACATCCATCATGCGTAGCAATTCCTCCCCCTCTTTGAAAAATTAGCATGCCCTCATGCGATGCTAGAAAGCAAAGAGAGGTGGTTGCTACTATCTGTTGCATTCTATGCTTGGTGTAAAAAAACATGGAATAAGGGAGGTGTTGAGGATGAATAAGAATATAAATGGATGATAAAGAAGATGAATGACGTGGTCATAAGAAAGAAATGAAGGAACACTCCCCCACACTCGGAAATGATATGATGCTGAGAAAGAAGGAAGTGGTAAAGATGGGAAATGAAGGATGATAAAGGATATGAATGACATGGTCATAAAAAAGAAATGAAGGAACACTCCCCCACACTCGGAAATGATATGCTGCTGAAAAAAAGGAAGTGGTAAAAACTATGAAATGAAGGATGATAAATAATGCTCAAAATGGATTTTCATGAAATTCTCCTAAATTCGTAATAAATCAGAAAATTATGCTATTTTACCTCAAGTTTTACCTCCAAAAGAAAGATGTGGAATGACATATATGTATTGGCAGTTGTTGAAGCTGATGTAGGCAAAGTTGGTGCTGAAGGTGATGCAAAAGGTGGAATCTAGGTAAGCACATAATGTCGGAAGAATGGTTCACGTTCGCAAGTTGCTTAAGCCACTTCTGTTAGTTGCAATAGGGTGGTCATGCGACGAATAGAATTATGCCCATACTTGTTGTTCTCCTGTAAACAAAACACTTGTGCATACAATGTTCTTGAATCCATAATGTCAGTTTTAAATAGCAATAAATTAAGATGCATGCAAAATTTCAATCAGAAAAACCTATCAAATCAACAAGTTATGGCAGAGTGCAGTAATCATATCACATGCAATCCCATAATGCATACATTCCCCACTCCGATTGGAAAAGGGATCCCATGACCATAAATCATATGAAAGGTGTTGTGCTGACGGCAAGGCAAGGGAATGAACAATACAACAGTAAATGAAGCAGAGTACACATATCAATGATAGGACAACAAGAGTTATGGTTATAATGAGAGCAGAGTGTATAAAGATAGTTATGAATAAAAGATAGGACGCTTTGGATTGATGATAGTTTATGAAAAACGAAAAGGGACAATTAATGTGAGGTAATTAGGTGTTAAAAAGACCCTTTTTATCGCTCCACATTTTGGCGCCGTTGCCGGGGATCGAACCCGGGTCACCCGTGTGACAGGCGGGAATACTCACCACTATACTACAACGATGCCAAAATGTGGAGCGATAAAAAGGGTCTTTACACCTAATTACCTCACATTAATTGTCAACCCAGGGATGAGTTTTTATTTCAAGAGTGTACTCAGTCTGAGGCGGCTATTTACTCAAGAGTAATGTTTTGCAGTATAGCGTTTAGAAAATACAAGGGTAGACAGATGCTAAACTATGACTAAATTACTTCAAAAAGATAAAATCACACAAGGTAGCTTATCAGTGAAGGGTGCGGAAGCGATAACCCATCCCTCTATAAACTGATGGAAAGGAAATTAGAGCATGGACCATAGGTCTGGGAGCTAGGCAGCGACTGCTGAGGCTCACTACAGCCTTAGACCTTCTCTCACACCAAAGCAGCAAATACAAGTAAATGGAATGGCAGAAAGTAAAATAGAACAACAAATAGGAAATGGAACAACAAGTCTAAAATGGAACGGCCGTAAATGGAATAGCAAACTAGAATTAAAGGAATCTGAATAGAAAACTTTAACTAATGGAAATGAACAACAGCAAAGCCAAATTAATAGCAATCTAAATCAAACAGCACAAGGAAATAGAACAACATTGATTAATGATAGAATATGAAACAATGCTGGAAAGCAAAACAATAACTTAACACACGACACACCTCAATAGTAATCTGATCTTGGTAATTCAATTGTCAGTCTTAGTTATAAATAATACGACTGTTTTTTAGCACAGAGCAGCAACATTCATAGATTCAACAATCGCAAGGAAATATAATTCTAAGATGAATTTAATAATACCAATGGTCAAATGTTACAACACAGACATGCCATAATTGAATAGCAATGATATCCTGTAAAAACCATTTATACCAGCAATTAAAGAAACAACAATGCGCTGCAAAGTCAATATGATATTTCTGTCTTAGAAAATGATATCACTTAGCAGATCAAACGTAACAGAGCTGTGTTGTAAAATAATAAAACAAATCAGATTACCGAATCACGCTGATGAGCAAACCACGCATAAACCAAAGAAGATAATATACAACAACAGTTGTAAATATATGATACACAACAGCAGCAGCGTACTCCACCAGAGGCTGGGCCCTTAGCCGCCAGCGGACGCTGCTGGGTTACTTCAGAAGGAAAAGAGTGAACAACAACTCCCAAATCTTGTATTAATCAGCAAATTGTGGAATCATTACAACAACAAATGCTTGAGAATTACAGCATGTAACAATCCCTATCATGTCATGAATAATCCACCATCATTCTTCATCATTTTCATTCCCCAAAAATCAATCTGAAGTCATCCTGATTGTAGTGTAGCCATTTCTAAAGAGTAGTGTGAATCTGATGAGTGCCTGCTAGGGAAGAGTTGGATCTTAAAAACGGAAGGTAAGAACCTCCGTACGGAGCATGTAAAAGCCCTGCTCCCCCGTCCGCTTTCCAGCGGGACTGTTAAAGAACCTAGGGTAGAAATAGATGTTTGAATTTTTGTGTGAATGATTAGGAAAAAAATAGAATTTTTTTAAAAATGAATCACATGATCTCATGCAAGTGGTGATGTAAGCACCACCCATTTCACTAACCGATTGTCAGGAACATTTGAAGAAGGAGCCTCGAAGAAACACATGAAGAACATCTTATACTATGGTAAGAAATGGCTCACATTTCTACTTTTGAATTTCCTATCAAAGATCTAGGAGGAGTGACACAAATGCACATAATTCCCCCATCTTTACCAAATTTTCATGGTTTAGCAAATGAAGATCCACATACATTTTTGTTTGAGTTTGAAATACTTTGTAGAGGATATGGTTATTGTACTAATGATCAAAGATTGAAAGTGTTTCCTCTTACTCTAAAAGGAGCAGCTCTCCGATGGTTCATGAGCCTAGGTGGGAATTGCATCCAATTATGGGAGGACATGAAGAACATATTCTTGAAGAAGTACGAAGACTATTGCAAATCCAATGACGATATTTTCGGTATGATACAAGGGGAAGATGAAAACTTGGAGGACTATGTAGATCAATTTCATTATAACCTTCAAAAATCAAAACATAAGCATTTGGAAAAAGAGATCTTAAAAACACTCCTTCTTAAAGGAATCAAAGATGAATTTTTAGAACTTTTAAATCTGATAGCAAAAGGTGATGTTTTTCAGTTGTCATATGGTGATGTTTGTGAATTGTGCATAAGGTATTCAAGAGGAATATCCTTGTTAAAGATGGGGGAATTATGTGCATTTGTGTTACTCCTCCTAGATCTTTGATAGGAAATTCAAAAGTAGAAATGTGAGCCATTTCTTACCATAGTATAAGATGTTCTTCATGTGTTTCTTCGAGGCTCCTTCTTCAAATGTTCCAGTCAATCAGTTAGTGAAATGGGTGGTGCTTACATCACCACTTGCGTGAGATCATGTGATTCATTTTTAAAAAATTTCTATCTTTTTCCTAATCATTCACACAAAAATTCAAACATCTATTTCTACCCTAGGTTCTTCAACAGTCCTGCTGGAAAGCGGACGGGGGAGCAGGGCTTTTACATGCTCCGTACACAGGTTCTTACCTTCCGTTTTTAAGATCCAACTCTTCCCTAGCAGGCACTCATCAGATTCACACTACTCTTTAGAAATGGCTACACTCCCCGGCAACGGCGCCAAAATGTGGAGTGATAAAAAGGTGTCTTTTAAACTCCTAATTACCTCACATTAATTGTCAACCGAGGGACGACTTTTTATTTCAAGAGTGTACTCAGTCTGAGGGGGCTATTTACTCAAGAGTAATGTTTAGTAGTACAACGTTCAGAGAACACAAGAGTAAACGGATGCTAAACTTAAATTACTTCAAAAGGATAAAACCACAGAAGGCAGCTTATCAGTCAAGGGTGCGGAAGCGATAACCCATCCCTCTAGAAACTGATGAAAAGGAAATTAGAGCATGGACCATAGGTCTGGGAGCTAGGCAGCGATTGCTGAGGCTCACTACAACCTTAGACCTTCTCTCACACCAAAGCAGCAAATGCAAGTAAATGGAATGGCAGAAAGTAAAATAGAACAGGAAATAGGAAATGGAACAGCAAGTCTAAATGGAACAGCAAACTAGAATTAAAGGAATATGAACAGCAAACTTTAATTAATGGAAATGAACAACAGCAAAGCCAAATTAATAGCAATCTTTACTCTAAGAGTAAATCGAACAGCACAAGGAAATAGAACAACATTGATTAATGATGGAATATGAAACAATGCTGGAAAGTCAAATATAAATACACACGGCACACCTTAATAGTAATCTGATATGGTAACCCAACTACCAGTCTTAGTTATAAAGAATACGACTGTATTTTGTAATGGAACAGCAACGTTCATAGATTCAACAATCGCGAGGAAATATGATTTCTAAGATGAAAATAATACCAATGGTCAAATGTCACAACACAGGCACTCCATAATTGAATAGCAAAGGTATCCTGTAAAAACCATTTATATCAGCACTTAAAGAAACAGCAATGCGTTGCAAAATTGATATGATATTTCTGTCTCAGAAAATGAGATTACGTGACAGAGCTGTGATGTAAAATAACATAACATACCAGATTACCAAATAAAATGGATAAGCAAACCACACATAAAACGAAAGAATATAATATACAGTAGTAGCAGCAGCGTACTCCACCAGAGATTGGGCCCTTAGCCGCCAGCGGACGCTACTGGGTTACTCCAGAAGGAAAAGAGTGAACAACAACTCCCAAGTCATGTATTAATCAGCAAGTTGTGGAATCATTACAACAGCAAATGCTTGAGAATTACAGCATGCAACAATCTTTGTCTTATCATGAATAATCCACCATCATTCTTAATCATTTTTCATCCCCCAAAAATCATCCTGAAGTCCTCCCCCTCTCTGATCTCTGTTTTCATTTAAATAGAGAGATCAGAGAGAAGTTACAATAAAGATAAGTACAACATGATTTGTATTACAAAATTGGATTGATTCTAACCAGTTGATTAACAAGAAAATATATTTCCTTTCATCTCTCAACAAAAGCAAGACGAATTTGGCTTTGCAGCTGAGATTTGGAGTACGGCCACAACAGCAAATCTGAGAAAATTGAGCTCAAAGAACCCTGCGTTTCTCTCTGTACAAGCCGAATTTGGGAAAACCATTCTTTGATAAAGTTAATTGGTCCCGTTCTGGACAAAACCCATATCCCAGATTTTCCCGATTCTTCTCCATTTGCTCGGAATCTCAACGGAAAAACTGTTACTCCTTAATCCAGCGAATTTCTGAGTTGACAGATTTAATGTTCAAATCTTCAATCTGGAAATTATCTTGGAGGCTAAAAATAGTGAATAATGTTACAACTGATTTATGAGAACTATCATTGATAAAATCATGCATAATCATTAATTTATTAGAAATAAAGGAGAATAAATAATATAAGAGCATAAATCATCATAAAATGGATTTATATAATAAATTATAATAAATGACATGATGAAGAATAGTGGAAATGGGTGGGATAAGTGTTCAAAAGTCATAATAATAATGGCATATTAACGGCCCAACAGTAAGGAAAACTAACCAAGTCCACTAGATAAAATTACTTCTAAAAGATAACAACGAAAAACGTGGGAAAGATGTGTAAAGGGAAATTTATAGTTAGGTATTAGCCCACGCTTCTTGGGTTTGAGCCTCTAGAACCTCAATTTTTCAGTTTTCGAGTGTTAAAATTCCTTTAAATCCCAGTCTATGCATATGCATACGTGGCCACGACATTTTTATTTCAATCATTTGATGATGTAAGCGCGTAGAGGGGGAGAAGGATGAGTGTCTCCCTCACTCTAATGACCTTGAATTTGCGCGGCGACAAATCAAAAGATGCACCAAATTGCTGGGAGAGATGAAGAGATATCTGCATCACCATTATCACCAAACACTTTCCTACAATTCTTGGCACTTAAGAAGGGCTAAAGAGACATTTAAAAGACCTGCAGCAGGCTTTGTTAGGTTATGAACAATTTGGAATCTCGAGGAGAGGGTCCCAAGATACTACAGATGAGCACTACATGATTTTTTATGATAAAGGGAAGGTTGAACGTATGGAGGGTGGGACCTTTTGGTTATGAAAGTCTCCATCTATTCCTGGAAGCACTTTGTGTGGTGCAATAGTACCCAGTATTGCAACATGGGTGATTTCAACTTAAGAGAGCTAAGCCACCTACTTTTTCTTTTCAATTTGTGAACACAAACATGGATGAAGTCAATGCTCATGCTCAAAGATGAGTTGCATTACTAACATGGCAGCATATAGCATCTTTACCTCCTATTTTACCTGTTATTTATTATGGGGGATTTAACAATAAAAAAGAATCAACTGCAGGGCATTTCCTCCTAGGAAGATCAAGGTAGTAGTAATCTCATCCTGGTTCACTTAATAACATGCATTTAATGGTTTCTTATGTGATTATATATTTCGTGTTTTTGGATAAACCTATATTGTTCATTTTCATCATTTTTTCATTTCTTTGTAGTGGCTGATGTAATTATCTTTCTGTATTTATAAAATATGTCTTTTACACATCTAGATGACCAAATGTGTGATTATTTGATTTTCCATCTACATGTTCTCATGTTAACACCTACAATAGAATCCTGAGATTCTGACTTTTCTAGTATTGAAATTGTGTAATATGGATTCTGCATCAAAATGTGTGGGGAACTCAGTTCATTTATTTTTATTTAATGGTTTTGTCTACTTCATGTATGATGTGCATTTAAAAAAAATAACACCAACACGAAATGCTCATATACACGACAGAAAAACCAAAGAACAAGTATCCAAGCAGAAGAGGGGATTGTTGAAATATATACATTTTATTGTTGTGTTAGATTATATAGGAGTAAAAGACTGGGGAGTGTGGTCATCTTTGACCAATTCTCTAAAATGTACAAATATAAAATACAAGTGAGGTGAGTCATCATTTGAGACCAGTCACTCATAAAAAAAAAAACAAAAGGTTAAATGGAATACGTACAACAGAAGACTCAGTGAATGACATTGGAGATGCCCTTGGCATAGAAATTGATGATAGAACCTCAGCACGTGATCAACATGGTGTATTTACAGAAACTGTGTGCTTCAAATCATTGTCAATTAATGTTTGTGGGAAAGAAATAGATGAATTCAAAAATGTGTTTGATGACAAACATGAGCCAGAATGAATAGTTGCACCCTCGATTTTTGTACTCAGAGATTGGTTCGATAGCATTTGATATGTCTTAGTAAGTTGAATCCTCCTTTCCATGTTACTCATGGATCTATGCATATATTCCTCAATCCTCATACACAAATCTTCTAATTTGTCCATACGTTTGCAGACATATTAAAACATATTTTCTTTCCTAGGTTTCTCCCCCATTCCCTCATCTACCTGATTATTTTGCAATTCTTCAGGTCTGCATTTCTCATCAGATTCTTGCATGTATAGCCCACCCATTCTATCTATAAACTTTTTAGTAATCTAGGTCATTTTTTTTGTATATGAAGTTTCACGTCTTGATTCATTCTTGTTATTCCTTCTACCAAGTATGTTGTTTGTAGTTTCTCTAGAAGGTGGTGTACCTTGCATGGTAGTCTTGAAATTATTACCTTTTTTTCAATATTTTCTTTTCCAACTTGATCCAGATGAGGATGTGGGCTAGACCCAGAATGTGGAAGTCTATCCTGATGCATTAATGTCTTAGGTGAAACATTTTGTTCAAGCACCATGCTAACAAATAAATTCTCTCCCATGGAAGTGGCCATATCTACCATTGATGGTGGATAACTAGATATAGGAGATGTTGGGTTGGAAGACTCCAGTTTGAGCCTTCTCATATCTCTCTCAAAATTGTGGGAATTAAAAGATAAGCCATGTTTTATTTGACTCAATCCACCCCTTGACATCTAGATCATACTTGGAATAAGTGTTGCCAGTAAAGAAACCCCAAATGGACTACCCTAAAGATTAGAGCTACCAAGATTAATAGATTCAATACTAGCTATAATAGCTGAAGCTGGTAAGCCATAAACAAAATTTGACGAATCTCAATATAAGACTTATCTTGATAATAGTTGAATAATTAGGGACACATAATGCTTGGCATATACTAACTTAATAGTTTCCTCATAAAATTTATTCTATACAAAATTGCTTTCGGACAATGTTATTGAACTCTTATACGTTCTAACTTTTATGTCCACATTTGTTTCTACTAAATGTTTATTACATACCTCTAAAGTTGCCAATTTATCTTTTGTAATATTCTGATCAAAAGGTGCTTCCTCAGTAGTTAAGGGTTTATGTTTTTCTGGGTCTAGAGAATCCTGGTTTGAAATTTTCGTAGCTTCATTTTTTTATTGGCTCTTCTAATTCCTTGAACGTTTTATTACAAAAGGATTGAAGTTGAGCTATTCCTCCAGGTTCACCCAGAGAATTCATTTCAAACAAGAATGGAGGTTTAACTTCAATCCAGCTATATTCATCAGTATAATGAGACTCAACTTTTGTGTTTTCCTCTAAATCCTTAATGCTATCCTCCTGGAGCAAGCTTTGGAGTGTTTGGCCCTTACCTCCATCAAGAATATCTCATGAATTCAGATCATTAGTCGAGTCTATATCATATTTCTCCACCCTCAATAATTGTTGGGTTGAATTTTCAATTGTTAAACTAAGCTCACTCTCAAGAGACTTATGAATGTAATCATCCTCACTGAGTGAAGAATTATCATCCTTACTAATGCTTCCTTTGACAGCGCCAACATCATTTTGCATGATAAGCTCCCCACGAGCTGTGGAGAGATATTCATTGTCAACAAAAAGCTTTAGCTTATTGTAAAATTCAAACACTCGAGAAGTACTCCAGATGTACACACTATAAACATCGCATAGTTTCCCTTCAAACTTGAGGGTGATTTCCCTTCAAAACTCCCTAACCCTAGAATCATGAGAGGGAATTACTTAATTTTTTACATGAAAATATCTATAACCAACCTTATCTCCATTATACATGTCCCTTACATGGAATTTCCCTTGTAAATCCATAGTTGTAAGTTAGTATGCCTTTCCCAAGGTGTTGGCTTGATGGGGCCTGACCCAGGTTCAGAAATGTTTTAGCCAAAAAAATCCCAAAACTACCAACCCTTTCGGTAACAGTCAGTAGAGCGCGGACTGAGGTATCACTCGAGGTAGTATGGGATGGTGTTGGAACTAGGTTTCTACACCCTAGGGATGTCTTGATGAGGTCTGGAATGGTCGCGAACCAATCTTGCATGCTTGAGCTACTCCGCGTAATTGTCTGACCTTCACACAACCCTGTACAGAGTGCGAAGAGGTGCTACCTAGATCCTTTACCCTTACGATGTTATTATTAGAGATTTGATTTAATTTTTTGAGCCCTGTATTCTTATTTACTCATTTAACGTTTATAACTAGTGAACGCAATCATAAACTATAAAGAAATGCAAGGATATAACCGAAACATAGACACATAGATCAGATGTGAAATGTTCCAAAATCAACTTATCTCTTATTAACCTTTTGTTCCAGTACAATCTAATTCCACCCTGTGCACTGAGCTGCAGGGGTCCATGCACACAGCTGCGGACTCTACCAGGCCTCTGTGCACATAGTTGTAGAGCCTCTTCTTACTCCTACAACCCAAGACTCGGACTTACAGACTCAGAGCGAAGACGGAATTCAAAAACCTATATCCCTTCAGATCAAGACTAACCAAAAACTAACCTCTACCCTTAGAGCCTCGCTCTATTTATACATTACCATGGTCTGCGGACCATGGGTAGGTCGACCCACTCTATATTAAATTAAAATATTTTAGGGCAGACAACCCTAGACTCTCGTGCTTTGCGCCCGCATTTTGCAGTATCTTTACATTACATTAACCAAATTGGAGATCTAAGTCCCAAAAAGCCACTTATGAGGGGATTCGCTGCCCAACAGACCCCCAACACAATCAATGTGACTCGTCCTGAGTCACTCGACTGGTGCGGTGATCTTTGCTTGAAGTCCATCTAGCAACTTTTGTACTTCGCAGATGTCTGCCACACATTTTGTTTCTATCTGTTGCATCAATTGTGTGTGGCTCTCTGATGCGTTGTTGTCAGAGGAACCCTCTTGCCTTCGCATATATGTGTCCTACATCTGGGCTAGCTTCCCCTCGATCATGGTGGTGACCATGAATGCTTCCTCGAGCCAAGGCTAAATCTATGCTTTAAGCCTTACTTCTTTCTGCCATGCGGCATCCACCTGCTCCTCTAGAGCCTGGGCCTCCCTCATCTTGGCCAATTGCTAAGTAAGGGCGACCATCTGTGTGGTCCCCTAGACATTGTCATAGGTCTGCAGTAACTCCTGCGCTTCTATCTCTAACTGTTGTAGAATTGGCTCCTCCTACAATGAAGTGAGCGTGACGAGGGATTGATCCAACAATCCCGTGTAATCCTGTATAGCGTGCTCTATCTCTTTCAACCCCAATTGAATGGCGCTATGGCACTGCTCTTTGACTTCTAGGGGTGTAAATGGTTGCACCTTTAGTCGTGGCTCCACAACCCATAAATTCAGCTCCAATTGAACCTTCACGGCCTCCTCATGAGTCCTACTGACTTCGGCTGCCAGTTGGTGAATTTTTTCCGCGATGGGGAGTGCCGCCAGCACGGCCAACTTTGGAATGCTGCTACAAGCCTCCTCCACTGCCTTTTCTAATCCCTAGTGTTGGGTGACTAGTTTGTCATGCTACAGGCTCAGCTGTTCTAAATTTACCTTCTACTTGCTCAAAACTTGGAGAACACGACCCTCCCTAGCGCGAAGCTTAGTAGTTATCCCATCCTGCAGCTGGTATAGGGTTTCTCTGGGAAGGGAAGCCAAATTCAACCCCTAGCCCCTCATGTTACCTTCAGCTTTTGCTAAGACAACACCTTCTGGTAACACCATAGTTTTCATTGCACGAGCGTGCAACATCTGCTCAGCTTCAACTGCACCTTTTGCAAGGTGCAGTGTCATCACTACTGGGGGTTGCACCTATAATGCCTACAACTGCATTCTGAGAACCCCCAACATAATGGTCTACTCTGTCATCAACTCTTCTATAGCATCCTTATTGACATCGCAAACTGGTTCACCATTGTCAAGAAGGGCTCCCTCAGAGGTCTTTGTCGTCTTTATCTTTTTCCTTGCAATTGGCTTCTCCGGGACGCGTGACCTCTTGAGTGGGGTAGATATTATTGTATGTTCCTCTACCTCATCCTCCCCCTATGTGTCTTGCTCCATGGCCATATTCTAACCTTCCTTGGTTTCTTCAGTGGGCGTGGTCGTGGCTTCTACCATCTGCGTTGTGGTTATTGCCTCATCTGCCTTCCACTGCATGGACACATCATGTTCCTGTCGTTTTCTCTCTGCCAGCATCGTGATGTGTAGCTTGGTTTCCCTCTTTCACTATTGTTCTGTGATCTTTTCTATCTCTGCCAAGTCCAGAGCACGCTACTTCGAAGACCATGATGCCATTACCTCAAATATTGCATCGTTCATTGCAATGAATGGAAGTTTTACCCATGTTGGGGCTAGATCCTTTCACACCCAGATATACAGATTATGCATATCTGCCTTGAATTCTGTCACAATTTGCAAACCGTTGTATACCGTCGAGGACAAATGTGGCCTGTGGTTGATCCAAGTTTGAATTCTTGCTTCCATGAACGTCCAAAACACCTTGATCTTGTGAACCCTTGTCGCGTCTTTCGTCGCCTAGAGCGAGGTGTACCTCATGGCTTCGGGTAGGTTCTTCTCAATGGTAGGAAACTGGCTATCCTTCGGCAGCTCCCCTACAATCAACAAGATGGATAACAACAACCATGCATAATGAAAGGTCTTATCCTACTCCTAGGCCTCCTGACAATTTGTCAAAAAATCATCGCAGAGAAACTGCACCCAATTGAACTGGATCCCCTATGCACATTGCTCTGCTAACGCAATCATAGATGCTGGCACCTCATCTGCACAGCATTTCCTCATGATCTTTCTAGCCAGCAGCTACGTGGTGACACACACCCCTTTGTCCTTGATGCTTGCTATTACATACCCGCACTTCCTCTTCTCTAGTTTATATTTAGCCTCCATTGCTTCTGTGAGGGTCAAGTCGTTGCTCTTTCCTCCTATGGCTACGGGATTGTTTCCTTTGATGGGCAGCCCAGAAATCCAATGGATAAAGTCAACCGTGATGGGAATCAACTCCTCCAGCCATAGATACCCATCATGTACTAGACATAGTAGCTGTCGCATGACAAAGATCGTGACGGAAGCACGATGGTAGTGGGGTATCCACTACAGATGTAGTAACCTGACCTTCTCCACACTGTGTAACCATTTTTGCCACAATAATTGCTCTGTGGATAATTAGGTACCCATCCCAGTGACATACTATCAAACGTTATTTCGTCTGGAAGAAACAGGGTCTGGATTGCACTCTTTGTGGCCTCCAGTTCCTTCGGTATCTTGGTTGTCCCTTTTCATGGGGGTATGTATGGAGGTAACTTCATCATTGAAGGTATGTGGGAGACATTCTCTATCTCATCATCTTCTGCTTCAATTTGGGTGATCAGCGCTTGCAAATCTTCCTCCTCCTCCTCTATTTCAAGAGCAACAACTTTGCCCTTCTCCATCGTTGACAATTGACTAAATCGTGGCTTCTATGTGGACACCCAGACTGGTCCCATGGGCTGCTTGTCTTTTTTTGGTCGTGGTGTGCATGGGGATTTGGGAACCTCTAGTGCAACTGCTGCCTGTCCAGGGTCCTCCTAGGTCACACGGGGTTTTGAGTTTACTTCCACGAATTGCACTCTAGTCCTCGCAGCTGACATTGTTTCTACACTGGGTTCATTCGGTCACATACTTATGGGCGGCAAGGTAGCTTGGGGCTCAATACTCTATACTGGCTCAAATCTCAAACAACCAAGTTTTGCCTCGAGGCTACCCCAAGGGAGTTTATAGTAACGGTTGAATTTCAATTCACCCATTACCTCCACTTCTAAGTCATTAATACCTTTGTGGGAGCAGATAATCCCGAATCAAGCTCTTAATTCCTATCTTAATGGCCCACCACCCACTCCTTTCTTCCTTAAATTAGACCTCTTGTCATGAACAGTGACATCAATAGACACCTCCTATCCTACCTGTGCAGCAGTGCAGCCCCCTCTACGTGACCACAACCCCTGTGATATGTTGGCTCTTCACGGAAACTCCTTCCCACGCAGCTCTCCTGTAGACTCATTTATAGTCCTGCGCCTTCTTTCAATTGCTTGGAGTGCTGATACTGTGCTTCCTATATATAGTGAGGTGGTTGCACCCCTGGTGTGAGGCTTCAATTTCCCTACTAGCCCCGGCTGCAGGCACCCTTCAAATACCCTTGTGTCTGGTAGTGCGTCGCATTCTTCTTGTTATGGTACACTCCCCTGTTTAGTAAGGTGCGGTCACAGCCATGATAGTAGGGTTGCAACTCTTTCTAATGCACTAGTAGGGATGGCTAGACTTGGTCTCAGCATGCTTAGTTTTTCATGGCCCGCTTGCATGACTTCGGTTTCCAGTTCGTTGATTTCTTCTTCCAATGTCACGCTTTTCTTTCTCAACCATGTTCACCCTTCATCGAGTTTGCGAAGTTTCAAGCTCCCTCATCAAATGGCTTCCTGCAACTGCCTAATTCCTTTACCCAAGTCCTCACATCCTATCCCAACTACAAGAGCTGTGGTCTGGGGATTCTTCTCTATCCTCTTGGTTGCATCCCTTCTTATCAATGTTGGGGTCATTTCCGAGCTCCAGCTTTTTCTTATGGTCCTATAAGCCCATCGAACTACTGGTACGCACAGGTCCTAGTTGGTTTGTTTCGTCAGGTGAACTCTGTTCCTGACTCCACATATCCTTTTTAATGCTCCATTGTGGACTGCTTGTGGAGTGCATCACCTTTGCTACAAAATCAGGCTCTGATTTATGATCCTTAGTTTGGGAAGTGTTTGCATAGCATGCATTTGCACCCATCGACATAGGCGGGTGCACAAACTTCTTCGTCATGGTTGTCGCGCTTATGTTCAATGCTAGGAACTTCCAAACCGTAAGCGTATTTGTCTTCTACAGTCGTGCCAGTCCCCCATAGTCTTCTGATGTGTACTCCACCATCGTGCAGGTTTCACGCGCAACGCCCATTCCAGCACATTGTACCGTTGTTGTTATAGTACTACACTTTCATATTTGTCTAAAAATTCATCCACTCCTGTTACCCCATCATATGTTGGCAGATCCCTTACCTCGGTCATCATGCACCACAGTGATCTAATCATCATGTTACAATTCAGTGTCATCACTTCGTGCAACTGATTCTGCCAGTGTTCTATCTCTTCATCTGAATCTGAAGTACAAGAATTGTTGCACACCCATGAGATTCTCCCATCTTCAATCAGGTTCACCTAACCCTAGTCTTGTACTATTATCTGGTGAATGTGATCCAGCTCATCGTCACTGTCATCATCATGCACAGGTTCGGTGTAGCACACACCTTCAGCCAAATCTAGCAGAACTACTACGCGAAGGGAATTTTTCTCAAATATCATCTTTCGCTTCTTCAAGTTGATGACTCCATTCATATCAGTGGCCCAGTCTATTCCTAGAAATGCGGGGTAAGGGCTACTATCATCAAAAATCTCTATTACTTCAAAGTTTGTCTACATGCTTGCGCCTTCGATGTCCACTGTTACCCCTTGAAACCTCCCCATGGGTAAGATCTTTTGTTGGTTCACCATTCATAATTGAATAGGGGACGACTGCAATGCGGGCCTGCCCATGCGTTCCCATGTCTACTTTGGTAACACATTCATGTCCAAACGTAGGTCCAGAATTACCTGATCCATTTCATATTTGCAAATCTATGTTGTTAATCTCATCTCCCTCCCGGTGCACAATGTATGCTTTCCTAGTTTCTGGACTATGCACAGTTCCCCTAACGCTGCGCATCTAGTTATCAATTCTTGTATTCATTTCACTTTGCTATTATCGTGCAACAACTTCATGCATGTCTCTAAAAATGTAGTAAGCATAAAGGATCCATTACTGGCTCTAGTTGATCCTTACTACCTGAAGTATAGGCCTCTGCAAAGCTCTTCTTAGCTTCCATAAACATCTCCTTTGCGCATTCCAAGTCAAACTCAGGTTCCTTCGTAGAAGCCTTGCAAACCCACATATATTCCTCGGGCTGCTTCCCCTTATCTTCCCCTTTGGTCATGCCTCTTCTAAGCACCATGTTCACATTGGGGTCTTCTTTGCATGGTTTAGACCTCATCATTTGGATATTCTACATTGGAGTAGGCTGAAGTACCGCTTTCTCACGCATCTACATGATCAATGTAGGACAATCTACTGCTTCATGATCAAACTGAAAATAGTACAAACAAAATATTCTCATTGGGTTGGTACAATCACAAGTGTAGAGTCCTGGTCCTCTATAATTGTAACAAATTAATTGTCCTCGGTCCCTTCCTGGCCCCGTTCCTCCTTGTCCTCGACCTAGCCATCGAAATCCACCATGCTCCATCCCTTTGGCTAGGTCAAGGCCTCGTATTTTTGTCTGCATTCTATAGGCTAGGTTCCACTCCATCATTAACTCGTAGATTCGACAAGTATGCTCATCGTGGCCCACTGATCTACAAAAATTACAAAACAATTGTTGCAGATTCTGGGTATACTTCTGCAATAGATGACAATTGGTCATTGTGTGCTTTCCTCCCACCTGACAGATCGCACACCAGAGTGTAGGTTCCAAACTTGGCCCTACCTGTGCCTCTGGTATCAATGGCCTTGGTCCCCCTCCTACCAAGTAGTTCACGAATACCAGATAGTGATCCTTATCGTGGCCCTGGCCTTTGTATTTTATACACCACACTACTTTGCACACCTCTAGTCGGGGCACCCTATCTTACTTGAACCTCTGCATCTCCAAGCATAGGTTCTGTAGTTGCACATGGATCTATTGGACTCCCAATCCTAGATCCTATATCAGTGTTTCATGCAACCTCATTGCCATTTCCAATGCTTCTGCCTAGGTAGAAATCTTCTGCAGTGACAGTGTCGTCCTCAGGTGCGGTGTCAGAGACACCACAAACCATGCGCAGTGTTGTGCATCTGTTAGCGTCATATTAGCCTTGCATATCATATTCTTTAGTCTCTAATCTAGATCCCAAGTGGTCTCACCTGGAAGCATCACGCTCTCCTTAAATCCGATGATTGACTGTGTCTTTGATTTCGGCCAGCTAAATTCTTTGCTCAACGTAATATGGATCTCCAATATTCCTGCATTTGGGTGATCATTCGAGTGCTTGATATACCACGTCAACGCGTGCCCTATAGCGTGCTTACCAATGTAGCCTTCTTAATGTTATCCTTCGTAGCCCCTTGTGCTTCCCACACTACTCTTACCACGAACCAGAACTGATCCGGGTCCTCATTTCCTACTCCTCTGAATACGGGTAACTTAATCACGCTCATCTTACTGGACTGCTAGTTTGGTGGAGGTGGTGTGGGCAAAGATGGAGGTGAAGGGGGTGACATGAGTGGTGGTGTAAGTGGGGATGGTAACTACGGAATGTGTTGCCTTATCAAACTGACCACACTCCTCGGAGAAACCCGAGTGCACTCTTCCTCACTCGCTCACACAGGTGAAATTAAAGGACTATTTCCTAACCCTTCAATACCTTTGTAGACCTTTCCACGCCACGTCATTCCAATCATTAATGTATTCGAATAACCCATTTTTCACATAACAGCATCTTAATCCAGGTATTCAAATATTTGATGTACTTACCTCGTTGTTCCTTGAGAAAATATATTTCTTCTTTTTTGTAACTTACGGTCTTTTCTATCACAAATTCAATGATAAACCCTCCTATTATCCGACTGATCCAATGGTCTACAGCCCATGCGATCTTATCTTCTGATGCGTCTAGCCTACGCACCACCTCCGGAGTCCACACTATTGGTTTCTCAAGCTTATACCTTCCCTGGTTATTGGCTAACTCTGTGATCTAATCATACAACTTTGAAGAGAAGAACACAAAGAAGATCTCATGGAATTCCATACATATGTAGTGATCCAGCCACCTCTTCTCGGATATCTGTGGCATTTTGTTTTCTTGTGCCACAAACTCGTGAAGCTTCTGATCCAACCAATCTTCAATTTCCTTCTTCATAGGGTTCTAGTGTTCCGACATCAGACATCCCTTAGACAGATCCTGGTCCCGACAACAGAACCATTTGTTGGCTTGATGGGGCCTGACCCAGGTTCATAAATGTTTTAGCCAAACAAATCCAGAAACTACCGGCCCTTTCGGCAAGAGTCCGCGTAGCACGGACTGAGGTCTCAACCGAGGTAGTATGGGAGGGTGCTGGAACTAGGTTTCCATACCCTAGGGATGCCTTAATGAGGTCTAGAATGGTCACAAACCAATCCTGCATGTTTGCGTTGCTCCACACAGTTGTCTGACATTTGCATAGCCCTGTATAGAGCGCTAAGAGGTGCTACCCAGATCCTTTATGCTTATGACATTATTATTATAGATCTGACTTAATTTTTTTAGCCTTCTATTTTTATTTACTCATTTAACGTTTATAACCAATGCGAAAAATCATAAACTGTAAAGAAATGCAAGGATATAACCGAAACGTAAACACATAGATCAGATATGCAATATTCCAAAATCAACTTATCTTTTATTAACCTTCTGTTCCAGTACAATCCAATTCCACCCTGTGCACGCAGGGATCTACGCACAGAGATGTGGACTCTACCAAGCCTTTGCACACATAGTTTCAAAGCCTCTTCCTACTCCTACAACCCAAGACTCGGACTTACAGACTCAGAGTGAATACCAAATTCAAAAACCTATATCCCTTCAGATCAAGACTAACCAAAAACTGACCTCTACCCTTAGAACCTCGCTCTATTTATACATTCCAATGGTCCACAGACCATGGGTAGGCTGACCCACTCTATACTAAATTATAATATTTTAGGGCGGAAAACCCTAGACTCTCATGCTCCACACCTATATTTTGCGGGATCTTTACATTACGTTGACCAAACTTGGGCTCTAAGCCCCAAAAATCTGCTTGTTGGGGGGATCCACTGTCCAACACAAGGGGAGTCAGACTAATCATTTGTTGGCAAACAAATTAGTTATTGACTTCAATATCAAGTTTTTCTCTTGGCCTAAGAACTCACATGATATCCATGACATTTTAAATAAGGTGGTACCATGGGGTTTTATTGGAAAAAAATGTGAAGAGCCAATAATTAGATATGAGAATGTACTATAACTTATTCTAGAGACACAACTCATAGACCCTTTTTTTGTTTTTTTATTAATTATATATATATATATAATATATATATTATGAGATTGCATTCTTTGCAATATGAGTGTCCATGCTACATGTCATCCCTCATGATACTATCTACATACAAGTATAGGGAAATCATATCTTTGAAGGCACAATTTGAATGGGAAACCAAACTCTACAATAGAAATGGGTTCATTTCTCCATGATAGTTTGAATTGGGAGTCGAGATGCATACCAAATGGAGACTCAAAAATTGAAATAGACGAGGCATGAGTTACATTACAAAGATGGATGACTTCATCTAAGTAATGCATTTAGTTTATAAGAACTTGTTAAATTAAAAAGAAAAATAGTATAGAAAAACATACAGTAATAGAGCTTATATTGTCATGCATAAAGTCAATTTTGATTCAATCTCTAGGCTTGGATGTTAAGCTTGAACTCATTAGGTAATACATTGCAAATTTTTGTCAGTTTTACAAAGTAAACTTGCTAGTTTCTTCACAGTTGTATTGGTTCTAAAAATGTAATAGGAGAAATGTTTTCTACTCGAATGTTTAGATCATAATATTTGGTCCCTATATTTATAGCTCATTATTATGTTTACTAAAAAAAATTATGCACAGTCAATTCTGTCAGACATTTTCGTGTTTTGTTGGCTCATATTTAGGCTTAGTGTTTTTTTTTTTGGTATCTTTCATAGTAGCTATTGTATAGATTTCAGGCCTATCTTATATTTCTCAGCATCTTTTGTAGTTGTTGTAGTGTAGCAAATACTCAACTTGGAGATTCACCTTGCTTTAACTAAAAACTAAAATATGTTGACAAGCAAATAGAAATAAGAACTTCTATCTATTTATTAACGACCAAAGATTGTCAAACCATCACAGTAACCAAACGACTAACAGCATTGGCAACTATAAATTAATCTATCCCTTTCAATGTTATAACATATATAAAAATAAATAAATAAAACCACTTCATGAGTTCCATAAGTCACACTTGATGAAGGATTTATATATAAAAATATACAAGGCTTTTTGAATGGCATTCATGATATAGATTTAAACAGGAACACAACAAATTATAGAGATAACCATAAACACAAAGATGCAGTGGAAATAATACTTCATTTATTAATGTAAAATACTGAAATATGCTTACAAACAAAAACAGAAATAAACCAGCTAAGGTGATGGTAGCTTATCTCTGACAAGAGATGTAGTGGCTACATGACTCTGAACTCTGTTACATTGAGGCTCAAAGGCCTATTTATTGTTGAGAAACAATGGAAAACCCTAAACATCCAAAAAACTAACCCTAGAATATGAAACGGCAAACTATGGGCCCTGTTTGGGTAAATTGGTACAGCAACTTCCTGGGGTCATAAGTTTGGCATACGATCTTTGTTTGACGTGCACAATATCTCGTTAGAAAGATATATCCGAGAAATACAACTTTTGGAAGAGAAACATTAGTCCATAGACCCATGTTGCTCCTAGTTTTCCCAAAAAATGTCGTTTAGGGAATCAAAACGGATCCAAAAGTTCAAGACCAGAAAAACTACTAAAAATTGTAAAATGTGCTACAATTAAGGAAATTGAAAAGCTAAAAGAAACAATGGTGGGGGTTGAAATGGACTTGGTGGGTGGCTACCAATATCCACCTGCATCATTCCTCCCCCCTTAGGAAGCAATGGTCCCCATTGCGTTGAGTTCCTCCATGAGATGAGGAAACTTCTGCTGAAGTTGGTTCTTGGTGAGACACTTGCCCTGGTGAAGGAGTTGGCATGCTTTGACAACTCAATACAACTCGATATTCTATTAGTGAGTGTGATTGATCTATGTGTCCATGATCTAATCAATTGCAGCTTGTTCCATGCAATCTGGATTTAACTTTGTGGGTGTGAGCTATTCTACAATGTTGGATGTCTCTAGTAATGGTGGAAAGTGTGGCCAAAGGCGGTCCACATTGAACACTGGGTGCAGACCAAGGAATGGGGGAATGTTGAGCTCAATTGCATTATCTCCCATAGCCTTGGTAATGGTATAAGGACCATATCTAAGTAGCCTGAGTTTCCGATAGGCTCCGATAAGGCATTCCTTTTGCAAATGTAATCAGACTTTGTCGCCCACCTGAAACTTGTGTGGCACCCAATGTTGATCATGTCGCTACTTGTACTTGGCATTTGATTTCTCTAGAATGTCATGGACCTGCTGGAAAATATGTTGGATGTGCTCAATGAAGTTGTTTGTCTTATCTATTTTGGACTAGACATGAGCTGAATCTGCATGAGTAGCTGCAAATGGCATGGCCACATCAATGGAACATAGTGGCTAGAATCCTAAGCCCACCTGAAAAGGGTTGTGGCTAGTTGAGCTGTGGAGAGCCCGGTTATAGCTGTGTTGAACATAGGGGAGACTCTCATCCCCTGTGCTTTGATTCTTTGAGTTGTACATGCATAGACTATGTACAATCATCCTGTTGACAACCTCTTTCTAGCCATCAGTTTGAGGGTGGAAGGCTGTGGAGTTAGTGATCTTGGTGTCTAGCATCAACTAGAGACTAGACCAAAATGTATTGAGGAACCTACTGTCCCGATCTGAGATGATAGGCTGTGGGATCCCAAAGTGCACCCATACTCACTCAAAGAAGAGTTTAGTAATGGCTTCTACTGTGATATTCTTCTTTTATGCCACCATAATGGCCATCTTCGAGAACCTATCGACAATCACAAAAACACAGTCATTTCGATGCTTAGTGGAAGTAAGGCCTGACATGTAATCCATGGAGATGGATTCCCAAGGTTGACTCAGGGTAGGCAGCGGGGTATAGAGGCCTTGCTTCTTGATGGTTAGTTTGTCAATGACGCAGGCAGTGCATGATCTGATGTACTTCCCCACATCCTGTAAAAGATTCGGCCAATAGAAAGACTTTTGCAGTACTCCCACCATTTTCTCGACCCGGAAGTGCCCAACAACCTGATAGTAGTGCTCTTCCCAAATCATCTTGGCACGCTCACTTGAAGGAACAAAAAGGTGACCCAGGTGGCATAACAGGGCACCCTAGAGGTGCAAATCTAGAACATGTTGACCCTCCAAGAGTGTTTGGTATGTGTGGCCGAATTTTGGGTCACTTTTGTAGAGCAGTGGCCAATCAGAACTATTGTGCCCAAAAGAGTTGAGCATGATGGTTAATTCCATGATCGGTGGTCGACTGAGGCAATATGCAACATTATTGGTGCTACCCTTCTTATACTTGATATTCAAATGGAATTGTTGCAGGTATGTGGACAACTTCTGATGGCGATCATTCTGCAAATTTCCCTTGGGTGTGTATGAACTGCAGGGGTCGATGGTCTGTGTGGATGACTGTTTCCTTTGCCAAAATGTAATGCTTCCATTGTCAGCGGTCCTGCACAATGGAATACATCTCTTTTTCATAAGTGGGATACTTCCGGATTGTGTCTGAAAGTGTCTCATTGTGGTATGCCACTAGATGCCCGTGTTGAGCAAGGACTACCCCAATAGCATAATCAGAGGCGTCTATCTCGACCTCAAATGGTTGCTGCAAGTATGGTAATGCAAGCAGTGGCATCGAGCAGAGGCGATCCTTCAACTTTGTGAATGCCTTCTGTTGAGATTCAGACCAAAAGAATTTTTCTTTCGCTCCTCCCTTGGTGACTTGAGTTAAGGGCCAAGTGATATGAGAAAATCCCAACACGAACCTATGGTAGAAGCTGGCAAGACCTAGAAAGCTGCGAAACTATGTCAGAGTGGTTGGAGATGGCCAATCCCGAATGACTTGGATCTTGGTTGAATCCACATGCATCCGCTGTTCTTCAATAATGTATCCCAGATACTAAACCTGGGTCATGCCAAAAGTGCATTTCTCCAAATTCGCACATAACTTGTGTTGCCGCAGTTTTTGGAGAACCTGTCGGATGTGGTGGAGGTGCTCTTCCCAACTCTGGCTGCAGATCAGGATGTCATCCAAGTATATGACTACAAATGAGTTAGTGAATGGCTGCAAGATGTCATCCATTAGCCTCATGAAGGTTGCAGGAGCATTCGTCAATCCGAAAGGCATAACCAACCATTCGAAAAGGTCCTCCTTGGCTTTGAAGGCAGTCTTCCACACATCAAAGGGTTCGATTGGTACTTGGTGGTATCTTGAATTCAAATCGATCTTGCTGAAATATTTTTCCCCTTTCAATTGGTCGAGGAGGTCATCAATCCATGGGATCGGGTACCTATTATGAAAAGTGATCTTGTTTAGCGCCTGATAGTCAATAAAAAGTCTCCAAGTCCCATCCTTTTTCTGTACCAACACGATCGGGCTCCCACAAGGTGATGAACACAGACGGATGTGACCTTTCTACAGCAGCTTCTGAATCTACCTCTTGATTTAATCATTCTATAGAACATAGCACCGATAGGTTGGCCCATTGGGCAGTGACGCAATTGGGGTTAGATCAACGGAGTGCTTGACTTGACAGTGTAGAGGAACCCCTGCGGGGAGGTGAAGATGTCCTTGTACTCCTTCATGACCTTGTCCATCCGTAGTTGTTGTGCACAGGGGCCCTGTTTGGAGGTCAAGGCCACTGTCTTATTCTCTTCTTAAGGGTGTATCATCAGGAAAGAAAAAATTCCTGATTTTGGAAATGAGCTTACTACATTTTTTTGAAGTAACCAAAGAGATGGTTGTAGGCACTGCTACCTCTAGCATCTTGTACAACTTATTTCCCAAAGTAAGAATAACAGCATGGGGTCTTGATTCTTACACAGCATGTCGCTTCCACAAGTATGGTTGTCCTAATAATACATCAGAAACTTCAAGGGTAGAAATGTCACACAATACCTCATATGTGAAGGGCTTGATGTTGTATGGAAGGTGACACTTCGGGCACACACGAAGATCTCGTCCTTAGTGAAGCCACCCGATGGTGTACGGTTGTGGATGTGTTGTGGTCAGTAAGCCTAGTCGCTTCACGACCTCTACCGAAATTAGGTTCTTTTGACTCTTACTGTCGACAATGAACTATAGTAGGGAGCCCTTTACCCGCATTAGGGAGTGGAAGAGATGCTCCTCCTCCTTTGGATCTTCAGGTTCCTCCTTCAGGATCTTCGTGGGGGCAATTGTGGCGTTGGGCTCCGCATAGATAATTTGCCTCCCTTTTTCATTCCCCTTGTTGAGCTCTAAATCAGAGTTGAAACATGCATCTGATTCTAAAACCTTCAGCTCAACCATCAGTGACTACTTGGCCCAACACTCACTTGTGTTGTGATTGGAGCTCTTATGGAACTCACACCACATTCCCATGTCCTTTTTTGACTTCACAGCACTGTTTTTTGGTTGTAGCTTTGGTGAGTTGTCTTGGGCCACCCCGCCTTGGATTTTTCCATAATCCTATGGTTTGGGGGCACCTTTCCCTTTCTTCAGATTCACAAATCCAAAGTCTCACTTCTTCTATTTAAATTTTTGCACAACCCTGATGGTGTATCAGTATGTCGTGTCGAGTGAGGAGATGTTCAGGAATTGTATTTCTTCCTAGATGTACTTGTGTAGGAAGTCATGGTATTTGAGTACCAAATGTTGCTTCGAATCCTTGATACCCAACTTTGTGTGAAGGGTATGAAAAATATTGGTAAACTCTGGCACATCTTGGTCCCTTCCCTACTGCAGCATGGTCCATTTTATGTATAGATCCTCATAACTTCCGACAGGGTAGTAGTGCTCCTTGATGGCTTCCCAGAATGAATTCCAAGTGGGTGTGGCTGAAAGTAGTGAGCCTGTACTTTCATCCTTTTTCTCGCAGTAGGTTTCCCACCAGTCCTTGATGTGGGGGGCTACTTTGAGAAGAGCAAAAATAATCTTTTCCCGACTGGAAAAAGTATGAACAGAAAAATATCCCTCTAACAGATTTAACCATTTATCAATGGCATCTGCGTCTATCTAAACCTCGAATATGGGGACTTCAAAATTAGTGTGTACTTTAAATAGTGTGGCATTTCCAGAGTAGTTGTTGCAAGCCAATGTGTCGCCCCTGGGTAGCTGCTGAAGGATCTAGGCAAATTTGTTCATCATCACGTTCCTTTGTCACTCAAGGGCTTCTTTGAGCAAGATTTTGATAAGATCTCCTACCCCTTGTCTTTCTTTTCATCTACCATGGGAAGCCGTTAGGATTTACGAGGCTTGTCTTGCAAAGGTTCGACCAGTTCAAGCCCTAACTCCTTATATCCCAGCCTCGTTGGGGACATGCACAGAAAAACAAAGAAAAAAGTAGACCGATTTGATACCACTGGTGCGGATTTAAACAAGAACGTAACAAATTATAGAGATAACCATAAACACAAATATGCAGTGGAAATTATACTTCATTTCATTAATGTAAAATATTGAAATATGCTTACAAACAGAAATAGAAATAAACCAGCTAGGGTGATGGTAGCTTATCTCTAAGAAGAGATGTGGTGGCTACATGCCTTTGAACTCTATTACAATGAGGCTCGAAGGCCTATTTATTGTTGAGAAACAATGGAAATCCCTAAACATCCAAAAACCTAATCCTAGAAGATGAAATTCCAAATTGTGGGCCCCGTTTGGGTAAATTGGTACATCAACTTCCCGGGGTCGTAACTTTGGCATATCATCTTTGCTTGACATGCACAATATCTCGTTAGAAAGATCTATCCAAGACCTAAAACTTTGGGAAGAGAAACATCAATCCTTGGACCCATGTTGCTCCAATTTTTACCAAAAAATCTTTGTTTAGGGCCTCAAAATGGCTCCGGAAGTTCAGGACCCGAAAAACTGCTAAAAATAGTAAACTATGCTACAATTAAGGAAATTGAAAAGCTAAAAGAAACAATGGTGGGGTCGAGGTGGACTTGGCGGGTGGCCACCAATATCCACCTGGATCAATTCCTGTCACTCGCCTTTTGGAATCAGGTTATTACGTTAGTTGCTTTATTAGTCTAATCCACATCATTTTTTTCACAATATTGAATAAAGAGTTATCCCTTTTTAAATCAAGGTTGAGTGCTAGATGGTGTTTCTTAACCCTAACCAAGCATGTTGCACATAGAGCATTGATATGTTTTTTGTATATCTTGTTACCAAATGCACTTATATAAGTGACTATCAATTAACATCTTCTTATTACTAAGCTTGCAATTGTAGGATTATTTGATGGATCTTAATGCTTTTATTGAAGGAAGTCATCGTTTGTGCTTACATTCTCCTTGACACTTTCCTCGTGACATTTTTGATCACCTCTGGTGAGTGCTGAGGTGTCTTAAGGAAAGTTGTTCTTATGTGCACTTACCTAGTGCCGTTGTCCTAGAAATCACATAACCATGGGCTTTGTTACTATGATTTATTATTGATATCCCATGTTAGATAATTCACATTATGTCCTTGGTTGGCATCATCATTTCTTGTTTGGAGGATTGCATCTAGCACATATGGTGTTTGAAATGTGATTGAGGGCCTTTCATAACATTTCTCAAACATCTGATTTAACCTTAGCACATTTATGATGAGGGATATCCATCAACTAAGAGTTTCCTTAAATATTGTGGGTTAATTATTGCTCCTTGACATAGTGAATCGGTTGTTGGGCATGTTTTCATGTGTTCATAGGGTTTCACTTGTATTATTGTTTCATGATTTTGATTGGTGAATCTTGAATTGGTACACCCACCCTTTGTTGCATAATTGATGTCCCTTTTGGTGGATGTCTCGATGACATGGAAAAGTGGTTGTGGTTGTTAGAAGAATGCCAATGGATATTTATAGTTTGGCTATTATATGGCATGTTGTGAGTAGTTATCTTTTTGATAGAGGAAATCACTCCCTTTATTTGGCACATTCTCATGAACTTGGAGGCATTCAGACCTTGCTTGGGGGGTCTTCTACATTGACACCCATGGTTTTGGTGACTTGGTATGTTATTTTCACATTGTATCATATAGTTTCCCTTGATTGTTATTTTCACATTGTACCATATAGATTCTCTTGGTTTGGGAATATATTTTGTTACTATATTGGAGAATGTCCTGGCCTCATTACACAATCTCTTAGGCTGAACTATTTATCATATTCCTTGGGGAGAGGTCTTGGTACATGTGAGTTTAACCACTTTGGCACATAGATTGAGGATGCCCCACTTCTTTGAGGAGGTTATAAAAACTTTATGGAAAATTGTGGCCCATGTTTCTATGGGATTACTATTTATGGCCAATTTGGTTGATCCTAGGAGATAATTCCCTAACATCTTTATAATATTTTCATTTGGAGGAGTTACGTTGTTTGTCTATAGGACTCTAATTACCTTGGCATATTCTTTAAATTCACTCCACTTGCAAAGGTGGTCATGACAATTATTTGTAAATATTTTTTTGTCTTACTCTTGAAGGATGAGTTTCTCTCTTCTTGGAGAGACAACCTTAACATATTCTATTTTGGCCATGTATTTGGTATCTCTAGGTGGCTAACTACCTTGTCTAAGAGACTACTCCCATTCTGGCTTGAGAATTTATAGGTGAAGTTATCTAGCTACATGGGTTACCCACAAAGATCATTTTGATAAGGACTCTCACTTTACATACACATTTTTGACAAGTTTGCAGTTAGTGTCGGGGACTTAGTTAAACCTTAGCACTGCATATCATCTATAAATAGATGGAAAGACTGAAATAGTGAATCAAGTTATAGAATATATGCCTATAATATATGACATGGATAATTAGACTCGGTGGGAAAGGCACTTACAATTGGTAGAGTTTTCCTATGATAACAATAACCACAATTCAATTAGGATGCCTCGTTATCAAGCTCTATATGGGGGGCCATGCAGGACACCATTAAGTCAACGAAAGGATGCAAAGACTATATGTCACAATTACCCCTCACTTCTGACCATTTTTGATGTCCATTTTGACTTAGATAGCTATCTATGCTAAGGCTCTATTTTGTAGTTCCATGTTCTTTATTTATGAACGCTATGTAACATTGATGCATTTAGTTGGACAGGTGAAACTACTTACATAAATCATTAGATGGATTAGGTATTGATGATGGAAATGTTTGATGTATGACCTAATGTATGACTTACTTGGTTATGATTTATCTAGTTCTTGACTTATCAGAGTTATTTTTGTTTCATGTATGGCTTAAGTGGACATGACTTATCTAATGAATGACTTAGTGAAATTATGATTTATGCAATATAAGATTTATTTCCAGTATGAACTACAAAATTGATACATGGATTCTAGAAATGTGATGTTTAATATCACGTATCTATATCTATTTTGTTGTTATATATATGCATGGATGAGAACTAACCCACAGATTGGAAAGCACTATATGATAACAAATATCTACTCTTCCATTGGGGAAGGTCAAGACATCCAATAAGTAAAGGTATGATGTACATTGTTCTATTACATTTGGTATCTACTTGATATGAACTCTTATGACATGGGTAAAATGTAAACGACAAGTGGCAAGACTACCTGATTAGATTATTCAATGACAAGTATCCAACCAACGCTGTAGTGTGGTCCATATTAGGGTGTTGAACCTAGTTGTAAGGAGGGGTGGAGGTATTTCCCATCGTGTAACCTCCAAACCTGGAATCATGGGAGGACAGTGATGGACAGGCTCCCCTAGATGTGTGATGATGATTTACAGTTGGTGTTGACCCTAGTTGTAAGGAGGGGTGGTGGTATTTCCCACCATGTAACCTCCAAACCTGGAATAATGGGAAGGCAGTGATGGACATGCTCCCCTATACATGTGATCATGATTTCTAGTTGCATGCTAGGGAAGTTGGGTCAATATAGTCGATGCTTTCACCATATTGGTTTTATCAGTGGTTAGATTGGTATATTCGATGCCACAATATATAACAGTAGAGGATGGATAGGGTGGGAATGGAAGTAGGTTAGGAAGGATAGGAGGATATAGATTAGTTGGAGACTCTTGATGGGAAGTGGTATCATTGGCTGACTTATTAAAGTTTACTACTATAACTCTCTCTCTATTTTGTTATGCCTCCGAACTCCTTGTATCTTTTCACTCTAACTTCGGGGCGAAGTTTTCTGAAGGAAGGTTGTATTTAATTCCACAATTAATATTATAATGCAAATTTTATTAGTGTTTAAAGTACCTAAAAATATTTACTTATAAATATGAAGAAATATTGGTAAATACCTTCATTTGGGAAACTGTAATTTTTGTTTACTCATATAAAATTTATTATTTTTATTATTCAATTCCCAACTTGTCTTCTCAAATTTAATCTTGGATGGGATATGGTGTCCTTCCATTATTCCAATTTAGATATCCATATCCCCAAAATGTCCTCTCAAAATCTTCATGGGAGAAGATATGGTCCTCCCCAATTAAGCACCAAATTAAATATCCATATATTATCCCCAAAATTTCCTCTCAAATTTACTTGGGAGAATATATGGTCCTCCCCAATTAAGTACCAAATTAAATATCCATATCTTATCCCCAACATGTCCTCTCAAATTTCTTTGGGAGAAGATATCAACCCCCAAAATTAAGTACCAAATTAAATATCCATATCTTATCCCCAAAATGTCCTCTCAAATTTAATTGGGAGAAGATATGGTCCTCACAAATTAATTACCAAATATCCATATCTTATCCCCAAAATTTCCTCTCAAATTTACTTGGGAGAATATACGGTAAGAAAAGTCAAGTGAACAGATGAGGGGGTATTCATGCGTTAATGATAGGTGGTTGAGGTGGATGGGAGGAAGAGGAATATAAGGGGAAGGATGATGAGAGGAGAGGAAGATCCTTGTTTTGAATTTGTTTTGGAGGCTTGTGTTTGGGGAAGGAATGTTGGAGTGTTTGTGAAACGTGGACACACTAGATCTGGTTGGACTTGGGCTCGAAGGGCTAGGGAACACGTGGAGGTTCCCTGGGCTAGTAATTACTTCCTAGTTTGCTAGGTGGAAAATCTAGTCGGCTAGTCAAGATGAGCATGGAGCTCAAGAGCACCTCAACTAAGCTATTGGAATAGGTATTATCAGTCATTTATTTTAGTTATGTAAATTATTACAAGCTATACATGTTGTAGATAAATTGTTACAAGTTATACATGTTGTAGATTAAATTAATTTATGTTCATGCTTATGATGTTTTATAAACCTGAGATTCTACTTATTATGAAAATTTGTAGAAATTCTCACTATAGATTAACCTGATTATGAAATATAACTAAAGCAAAATACTTAATCTAGTTCTATAATCGAACTTGCAGAAGCTTAATCGATATGAGCAAGATCAAACAAAACACCTATAATACAGAAGAAGAATCAATATGCATGAAACACAGAAGAATACTCTAGGGAAAGCCTCAACTAAAAGCCCCACTATCTGTATAATCATACAGGTGGAAATATCTCAAGATTACACACAACTTTAGACCTCACAGCTATCCAGCTTTGAATACAATCCCTCTCACTGCTCATAAACATAATAGACAACTCATATCCCTTCTCCTCTGCCATCCAAGCCTCCTATTTCCTTATGCTACTTTCCCTGGGTGTTCCAGCTATAACCTTGGGTGACATTGTTCTCACACACTGCTCCAACACATTGTAAACTGTGCAAATCTCATGGAATGAATTCCTGTTGCATGCAAGACATTTCCTTATAGAAAAATTCTTGCAACTGATAGTACATTGTCCCTACCTTTAATCTCAACTGGGTATTTATCTAAACTAACATGCATGAGGTATTTATGAGATAATATTCAGTTATCTGGAGTACACTAGTTACATGCATGCATGCATTAACTGACTGAACTCACAATTAGTTCCTCAAAATGTTTGGAACTAATTTAGCTAGAATTAACTCAGTTAACTAAGCTAACTAATTACAACTCAGATACAACTCATCCTTATCTCCTTAATTAAGGGATAATCTCCTCAATCAAAGGGATAACTATTGCATGACTTCACAAAGAATTATAGCTTGAATTTTTCCAACTAATTAGCTCAAGATGAATTAATTAATTATTTTCCAAGCAGCTCGTGAGAGTAAATTCGAATTTTAATTCTCAATTTTAATTCAGGGAAAAATTAAAATTGGAATATTCTTGTTTCCACATTTCAGCACTCCCTCTCAACAAGAAAGGGATTATCTGCCACCCTGATCCTGTCACTATGGAACTCGAATTTACACTTTGACAATGCCTTAGTCAAAATGTCAGCATACTGCTCCTCAGTCAAAATATACGGCAACAACATGATCCTCCTCACCACACAGTCTTTGAGATGTTGATACTAAATGTCGATGTGCTTGGACCTATCATGAAATACTGGATTCTCAGATGAGCCCCAAAAATGGACAATTATATGGGCTCATTCAACCTCCTAATTCGACTTAATCCACCATTCTCATTAGTTTATTGCATGTTTTTTATTATATTTATGCTAATAGAGTGAATTGGGTTAGTCATTATGCCAACAAGTCTAATAGGTGCTTTGTGCAGATTTTTAGTCAATTTTGAGACAAAATCAAAGGTTTTAATGAGCACTTGGCAGCCAAATTCGTTGAAGAACAAGGAAGAGGATTTTTAGGAAAGTGTCCCCTTCATTTATGGGCCCTTACCTCAAATTCTCCACCATCATCTCATAGTTCAAGGGCCATCAAATCGATTATCACAAGGGTGGCCGAGCAAGTGCTAGTAAAAGTGATGTTAACTACAAGTCTTGGCAGCCGAGTTCCTAAAGTTTAGGAGGGCTGTTGGGGTCCTCAATTTGTATAAATAAGAGGGCTTAGGGCCTCATTTTAGTTATTCATTTTGTAAGAATAAGTTAGCTAGTTTGTAGTTCGATTTTAGTCAATAGATTAGCTTTGCATTTCAGCACATTTTCAAGCTTTCCCTTGTGGACAGTTCTGATGTAACTCTTCTTTTCTTGCTCAATAAAGATGAATCGAGCTTTGCACCAGCTCTAAATCTCTCTTAGGAGGCTATATCTCTTGGGGTTGGGCGCATCTCAAGTGCCCAATACATTCTTTGTTTACTTTCATGTGTCTTTGCTGCATTCTTAGAATAAAATCTGTTATTTAGATTAAAATATTGCTTTGTTACTTAGGTCACTTTTGCTGATTAAAATAGCTTTTCATGTTCAGATTTACTTGATAGGTTAATCACAGGGAAGATTTTCAGAAAAAGGCTACCAATCAGCTTGGATCTCACCTCCCCTTCAGTGGAATCATGAGCTGGGACCAAGGTGACCTTGCTGCCACCAAAAACATTGTCTTTGCTTCACCATGCAAGTATTAGTGTTGGATTCTTAGTTGTCAAACTTGATATTAGTTTTGACTGCATGCTTAGGGTTATGATTGCTTAGTTGCATAGTTATTTCATATGATTTCATTGCACATAAAATTTTGTTCCATTTCTTTGTTGCTATCTAGGTTAGAATAGGCTAACGTAGATAGGTCTTTGATTTTCGAAGTCCTTGTTTGTCTGGTTTGAAAAGAAACTTGCAGAGCACCTGTTATACTTTGCTATCTGTCCATACTCCATCAATCACACCTGCTTCATCCTCTACTTCAAATCCTTGCCTTACATTTTCCACATTCCCTCTCTTTGACCTAATTTTCATATTTTTGTGCAACATTACCTTATCCCTCCTTGAACAAATCCAACCATCCTGATCACCTATCAGCTCCATCCACCAAGTCCTGGACCTCCTCACACCCTTATCCAGCCTCCATACCCACTTCTCCACCTTATTTCACCCATCAACCCTCCAAAATAGCATTTCTGAACATCCTGTAGAAAATTACAGACATCCTGTAGAAATCGCAGAACATCCTGTAGAACCCCTGCAGACTTCCTATAGAAGCTCATGAAAGCGGTTTCCTTATAGCCAAACTCTGTGAAACTCTTTGGAAGGGTGATAGGGACCCCCTAGGCCCTCTTTGAACCTTCCTAACCTCCTGCAAGCATTTCCTCTCGCCAATCCACCTCTGCACAGTAAAAAACAATTAAAACTCATGCACAATAATTCTGCCAACTTACTCAAAAATACAAAAAGATGTTTCTTTTCAGATTTCAATTTAGAAGTAGCTTAGTCACATGCATTTTACCTTTCTAAAAGTCAATGGCATCCATTTCCATTGCTTTCATTTCTTTTCTTGCACCGGTAGGGTTAGTCGGTAAAACTAGGGTTTGCTAGGGTTTACGTTTCCTTTCAGTTTTCTAGTTTCTTTCTACAAGTAGATTAGCCTTCTTTGAGTTAGCTTTCATCCATCAGTTAAAAAGCTTCTTCTCAGAGCTCATAGATGTTGGCTTAATCTCCTAGCATACTTGTGCCAGCTGACCAAGTAACAGGTGTGGCAAGATCTAGTACTTGTGTATACATCACTATCGCTTCCAAGTTTGTTACAAACTACCGAGTTGATAAAATTAAAGAAGGGACTCTCAGGAGTTGTAGCATTATTGCTGCAATACTGGGGCGCACCATTCTTTTTGGTGTCGTTGCCGAGGAAGCGTCAGAGTATTGGTGATTGCTACTTTTCTTCTGTTTTCCACTACAACCTTCTGGTAAGTAGTTTATTTCATTTCCATTATGCAATTTCGTTTCTGCAAAATTAGATTAGCATTTCCCACTTTCATAGATTAGAATTTCAATTCCGAAATTTCATTTCTGCAAGCATAGATTAGCATTTCAGTTCTGCAAGCGTAGCCTAGCATTTCATTCTTGCAATTTCATTTGAGAAAAATAGATTAGTCCTTTCCTGCTTTCATTTCAATTCCACATTTTCATTTCAGCAAGATAGTTAGTTGCATTTCAATCTATTTTAGTTTTGTAGGTACAAGTAGAAGAAAAGCAAAAATCAAACCAAAAAGATTTCCTTTCATGCCTTGTAGGAGTAGAGATAATTCAGAAAAATGTTTGCACAACACCCCCACTGCTTCACACAGCCAACCATCTCTCTTCTTCAATGGTTGTGATTAAAGAACCCTTAGGTGGACAGCAAGACATATTTGAAGAACCTCAAGGGAAGAAGAAGAAGAAAACATTCCTCTGGAGCAAATGGTTGCAAATAGAAATGTTGGGAGCAATACCTTGTCCAAAAATGAATTTACAAATCAGATGGAAGATTTCAAGAGTGATATGAGGCAGTTTCTTGCCATGTAGCTAGATACCTTGCAGACCCAAAGGAAGCAAGAGGAAGCCAAGAGGGCTTTGGACATCTTTTGTCCTAGGTGCACTAGAAAGCATCCTAGGAACGGATGTCCAATGCACTCTTTAGAAGTGTGTTTCATATGTGAAGAATGCCATCCTACGGATCAGTTCCCTTCCTTGCCTGGACTTAAAGCTACATACCAGAGAGCCAAAGGAGCCACTGAATCACTCTATTATATGAACCAAAGGAGGCCACTTGGACCCATACCCTACCAGTAGGGAATGCAAGGGACATCCCATACCTATTACGACCCGTATCAAGCCAATTCCATGCCTTCGTGAGGTCCCCCTACCCATCCTTCCTGGTCCACACCCCCTCCTTGGTCGGATCCATATCCATATTATGCCCAACCAGCTGCTCATTCATTCCACTCTTATGCTCAACCACAGCCTCAGTGGAATGCACCTCATCAAGGGTGGAGGCCCAAGTACAACTCTCCTCCCACTCCTTTTCCTCCACCACCTGCTCAACCACAACCATCACCTCCTCCTCCACCAAGGCAGCCCCACATGCCTACCCAACCACAACTCCATCCACATCCATCTCAAATATACACCCCCACTCAGCTACCCGTACCACCATTTCCAAACCCGCACATTGGAATAGCTCAACCCAATTCAAAGCTAAGGCACAACATGTCCAAATGACTCCTCTTGAGCTCGACAATCTTCACCATAGCTTAGGAAGAGTGTTGCAAAGCAGAGATTATATTGACAACATTGAAGGACCAAAGGAAAAAGAAGATTCAAAAGAGGAGATCAAAGAACCACGGGTTGCACTTGATGAAGAGAAGGCATCAAAATCAGAGATCGAGAGAGTTCCCTCATGGTTACCATCAAATCTTCCATGTATTCAAGAGAAATGTTTGCAAAAAGAGGAAGATGAGAAAGTCATGGTAGAAGGTGACATGAAACATGATCCAGATCAGCAAAAGGACCAAGGATATCAAATATATATTGAGATATGGTTCCAAACAGTCACTAAGTTGCAACGGCACTCTCTTCCTCAACTATGTTTGATCCCTTCAAAGTCAGATCATTTGGTCTCTAAAATCTGGATAGCTGTCAAAGCATGCATTTCAAGCCTCCACATCACTTTGTCTCTAATCTCGATGTGCACATGGCTCCATTGGAAGTATTCTTACACTTGAAATTGATTTTGTTTTTCAAGTAGGGTAGGGTAGAAAAAAAAAAAAAAAAAAAGAGAAAAAAATGAAAAAATGGAAATAAAATCTAAGGTGAAAACCTCCTTGGACGTGCCTTAGATTGGCTCATTGATTGAAAACCTCCATGAGGCAATCAATGGGTTGGAAAAAAGAAGAAAAAAGAGAAAAGAAAAAGAGAATAAGATCCCTGGGTGAAAACCTCCCTCGGAGGCGCCCAAGGCAGGCAATTAGGGTGAAAACCTCCATGAGGCGCCCTAGTTGTTTTCAAAAAAAAAAAAGAAAGCAGGACTAATCTCTGTGAAAAATTGCAAGTTGCAGTGAATACTTTGCAGGAAAAGAGGGGCACGAAAAACGATGAAAGAAGTCCGTACCAAGCTCCAAGACATCCCTTCAGAGACTCCCTCCATGGCCACTCACCTCTCCTAGGGTTTGGTCACATTCAAGTCAAGATTAGGCTTTCTACAGGAAGTTCTGGGCTTTCTACAGGAAGTTCCAGGCATTTCTATAGGAAGTTTTTAATTTCTACAGGAAACATCCTGTAGAACCTTTGGATGAACCAAATTCAATTTTAAAAGGGAATCTGATGGTTGGAATTTGTTGGTTAGGCCTGCAAGCAACCCTGTTTCCATCCCTCGCCTTTCTCCATCATTTTTTCCACCTCATTGTGCTTCTACAAGAAGTTCCTGTAAAAATTAAAGGAAGCTAGAAATGGATTTCAATAAGGCAGTTTGGTGAACATGATGGCTTCCTAAACGGTTCATAAGTCCTCCTGCAATCTTCAAACTCCTCCTGCATCATCTCCATGTCTGCATCATAGCCCAAGCTCATTTTTTTACCATGCAAAACATTGGCAGAATGCTTTGAAGAAAAAATACATAAAACAGAATTTGTTTTTTCCCTAGCTTGAAAACCGTGCATCCATTTGCAAAACCATTTCATAGGTAATTGTATAGGGATGATGGGAACATGCTTGAGTAGTTTTAGCCAATTGCAGTGCACGGTTTCCGAGAAATCAGTCTCCAACACCTTCATCCATTTTGGCATTTTTTCCATATCCGTGAATCTGTTTCAAAACCTGTTTCATGGGGAGATGCACATGGATAATAGTAACCTACCCAAGCAGTTTCAGCCGATTCTGATGCACAATTTCTGAGAAATTGATCTCTGTAATCTTCAGCAATTTTCCATTTTTCTCGAAATCTGTACATCCATTGATCGCAATTTTTCTATGGGAGCTGCATAATGATGATAGAAACATGCTCAGCAAGTTTTAGATCGATCCAGTCTATCGTTCAGGAGCAATGGCGAAAACAAGTTTCTGTCTTGTGAAAATTCAACATAAGAAGCTTGAGGGTGCATATCTGAACGTGGACGCTAGCTCTTGTAGTGCGGATCCGACTAGAGGATACCTGCACAAGAAAACAGCCATGAATTAGTAGTCAAGCCATCATGCAACCACCGAAACAAATGCATGCAGCAGCAAAAAGCACCTCACAGTAGCCACATTCGATTTCCAGGTATGTGACTAAAACTTGTTCCTCTATTGCATGAATCTAATTGAAGAACTGCATGAACGAATGGAATGGTGGGATTAAGCCACGAATCTAGCAAGGTTAACCCGACATTTCCTTCTCTAGCGTTCATCCGGAAGTCATGCAATACACGTGGACAGCCGACTCACATGAAAATTAAAACAACTGGGAGTGTTGGCCATTTAAACCTCAGTGCAATTGATGGCAATGGTTACAGGGGGAAACATACAGTTCGTGAACAACACTACCATCTGCATGTGGCCACGTACACCTGTCCACTTCACTCCCTCACCACAAATCACGCAACAATTACAAAAGTTCTCAGCTGACTCTTACCACCCTCTATTCAACTGTGGTCACAACTGGAGCACAGGTCCACCACGTCCATATCAGTTAACCAGTGGTCCACTGCAAGATTCCTGCCTGATTTCTCAAGATTTCTGTCATTTTTTAAAAAAAAATCCTGCCCATCGGGCTCTACAGGAAGTGCAGTTCTGTTCTATAGGAAATATTCTACAGGAAACGCAGAAAACAACCATGTTACACAAAAATATCGTCACCTTGATTATTTGCAGTCAGTATGGGTCTATCATCACTTGTACTGACCTCCTAAGCAAGTCTCAGACCTCAGCTCTTCAAAATAAGCTTTGGAAATGAGAGGAAGACATTGAAAAACAATGTAACTCTGGTTCCACGCTTTCTCTCACTTTTGCCTGCGGGCCCGCACCCTTTGTTCATATTACCTGCGTACTTATACGCTCTGTATGTAAAGGGGAGGGTGCGTACCCCTGTGAAAGTCAAAAGGCGCAATTTTTATCTTAACAAACTCACTTTGGGTTAATTCTAGATTTTTCTAGAAGGAATTTTGACGTGGATTGTTCGCTCCAAGGTGGTTCATGCATCCCAAAAGAGAAGGAGCTAATCCCTTGTTAGGAGGAGCTATCCCTTTGAAGGAGGATTCTATCCCTTTGAAGGAGGACCTAGTAACTTTCCTCCATTGCACTATAAATTGAGGCATTGGGTTAGTGGCTAGAGAGGTTAGAAGCTGAACAATTTTGAGGGTAA
>APFE030060637.1:0-23667 GCA_000404065.3 Pinus taeda | reverse complement strand
ATTAAGACACCAGGTCTATTACAACCTTTATCCATTCCAAGTCAATGTTGGGAGGAGGTTTCAATGGATTTTATCACAAGTTTAACCAAGTCTGAGGGAAAGAGTGTCATCATGGTGGTAGTTGACAGACTTACCAAGTATGCACACTCTTGTGCATTATCACATCCATTTAAAGCTAGTACAGTTTCTACTGCATTTATGGAAACAATTCAAAAGCTACATGGAAACCCAAAGATTATTGTAAGTGACAGAGATCCCTTTTCACTGGAAATTTTTGGACAAAATTATTTTCTTATCTTGGTACTCAGTTAGCTCATAGCTCATCTTATCATCCTCAATCTGATGGGCAAACTGAGATAGTAAACAAATGTTTGGAAGGATATCTTCGTTGCTTTGTATCTGATAAACAGACACAATGGTCAAATGGTTGCCTTTAGCTGAATGGTGGTATAACACTTCCTTCCATACAACAACAAAAATGACCCCATTTATGGCACTTTATGGGTATCAACCACCATCCATCACATCATATTTAAGAGAAAATTCTAAGGTTCAGGCAGTGGAACATCACGTCGAACATCAACAACAAGTCCTCCAACTCTTAAAGGATAACCTCATGTTGGCACAGAATAGAATGAAACAACAGGCAGATCAACATCGCAACGAAAGAAGTTTTGATGTAGGTGATTGGGTTTTCCTACGGCTGCAACCATATAAGAAAATGTCTCTCAAACAAGCTAAGAAGGATAATAAATTATCACCAAAGTATTATGGCCCGTACAAGGTGTTGCAAAAGATTGGTACTATGGCATACAAATTGGAGCTTCCTATAGCTTCTCAATTGCACCTAGTTTTCCATGTTTCATGTTTAAAGAAGATAATAGGTGACAAGCTCCCAATTCAAACAATATTGCCAGAACTTGATGAGGAAGGAAAAATTATATTGGAACTAAAAGCAGTCACAGAAACAAGAACTCGACAGCTACGAAGTCGATCAATTTCAGAGTATCTTATCAACTGGAAGAACTTATCTGCTGAAGATTCCACATGGGAGGATGAGAATTTTATACAGAAGCATCCATAACTACTCAAGCATTGAGAACAACACTTTTTTGAAGGAGAGGGGCATGTTGGGTCCCTATAATACTAGTGATTACCCCATTACTATTATAGTTGCATCCCTTATTAATATTGTTGTGCCCCTATTATCCCCATATTGTTATTATTGTGTCCCATAGAATCTCTCTATTGTTATTTTTGTGGCTTTATATTATTATTTTTAGGTCGGTTGGGTTATATTGTGACTCCTTAGACTCATATATATAGAAAGGAGGTTTTGTCATTTGAATCATCCAATAATTGTTCATTTATATAATGTAAAGGAGGTTGCCCCCTCGAAGAGGTGGAATTCTAAGGCATTGATCTATCTTTTCTATCTTTTCTTGAGCTAGTTTCATAACATCTTGACAGCATGATTTTCCTTGTCCAGTGGACCTTTGGATTCTTACTTCTTTTCCTTCAAAGGTTTCTTGTATGTGGTCATTCTTTTCCAACATTTAGAAACATTATGGTTATCCAAACCACAAAAGGAACATGCAATTCTTTTCCCATGCTTATATGTAAATTTATCATGCTTTACATAATCTAAAGGAATATGTTTAGAACTAGATTTATACCTTTCTCTTTTACCTTTATTGCCTTCATGAGGAGTTGAATTGAATGAAGAAGTAGCTCCCTTTGAAACACTATCAACCTCTTCAATGGTTTCAGAGTTTCCACAACTTTGTGGTTCAAGTGTATGCTAATATACACCTTCTTTCTTAAAATGATGTTTCAAGCTATTGCATTCCCCATGAATACAATCTTTACACTTTTGGGGTAGAACACCTGAAATGAAACTCCTCCTTAGAACTATTTCAATTTTCTTCATGGAAGCTTTGGAACTTTCTCCATAAGATTGTCCATAGACAAGACCCAAATACTTAGGCCTTTCCTCAACCATTATTGGCTCAACAATACCTTGTGCATGTTTGCCCAAGCCTTTTCCTTCATAGCCCATCTTGGACATTAACTTGGAGCTTATGCCTCTGGAATGTTTTTCAAAAGAACCAACATAAATATTCTTAGAAGAATTTGAAGACAAACTGGGATTATTTACCTCTTCTTCAAGCTGATACTTGACTAAGGCTTCTTTGGCAACAAAGAGTTATGTCTCCAATTCATGCATCCTTTCCAGGTTCATATTTGCAATATGAAGTTGTATCTCCATTTCCTGCAATTTGTCAAAAAGCAACTCCTTCTCTTCCTTCATGGAATTCAACTACTCTCTAAGTATGATGCTCTTCCTTCCATCCTCATACATTTCTCTCACCATGTCCATCAAGATGAACAAGTCTTGCTTCATGTCTTCATCAAAGAATCTTGTGATGAAGGAGGAATTTGAAGATTCACTTGTAGAAGTTGTCATTATGCAAATGAACAAAAGAACTTCAAACAAGGTTAACAAAGAGCTTATTCGAGCAACCTTTTGCAACAAACCTCTTGTGCTTTAAGGATGACCTTGAGGTCCTTTGGGATAATAACAATGCCTTCAACCCTTCTTCCTTCTTGTCCTCTCCTGGAATTAGCTAACAACAAATTTCCTTTCACCTTTGCAAACTCAAACAATAGTCAGTTTACAAACAATCAAATAGAAAAATTTGACTATTTGAACACCTTCTAAGTCAAACAAGCATATAGATTTCTTTGTCAATCAAGCAGCCTGCTTTGATCAATCAAACATCATGATACAACTTGCTTTGGTATAGCTTACTCTGACATAACAAGCTTTGATATCACCTTCTTTGAAGGTGGGGTTAATCAACTTGATGCTCTAATAACGCCTGATCTGAAATGGGGCACTAAAGGCTTCTTTTCAAGCTTACAAGAACCTCTCCCACTCCAAAGCTTATTAATTTCCAAGATCTAGCTTATGATTAACCAATTGCAGAATTAAAAGAACTTGAAATAGGTGGATTCTTGTGTTTGCCTTTAAACTGTCTAATGCCTTAAATTTTGTTGCTTATGCTGATATTTAAATACATGTAATAGTAAATAATGCAGCAAATAAACAAACACATAAGACAACAATATGATATGGAGTTCACCCTAATATCTTGGGCTACAACTCCTTGAGCTATAGTCAACTTGACTAGGCTCTTTGGGATTATGGTTGTTATTTTACAAGCTCCATGCTCAACTCCATTGGTTTACAACTAAACCTATGGGTTTAGAATACCATCTTATCCTGCTGGTTTTCCATACTCTGCAGATAGATCTAGGCTTCTTTGGACTAGATTCCTTCAATCAGCACTCTGAGCTATCTTGAGCTCTAGCTTGCACCAATTCCCTCAAAATTCTCTTACTATCTCTGGAACTCCTTCTTCTATCTTCAGCACACATCAGACACCAGCAATAGCTGGATCATTTGATCTCTTTGTTGTTCTCTCAGCTCTGGCTCTTGCTCTAGCTCTCGGCTTTGGCTCTGGCTCTGGCTCCGGCTCTTGGCTCTGGCTCTTTGTGTTATTAGTGGTTCACTTGACCTCCAAGCGAATCTCAGCAACCTTCAGCTACTCTATCAATTGAGCTCCCTACGCTTTTTGTAATGCATCAGTTATAGTCACCTCCATCATTTAAGAACCTGATTGTTTCATCACAAGAATCCATTTACAAATGGAAAGGAACCAACGGGCATGGCCACCTGATCGTTTTGCCTTCCTCTGGACGAAATAGCCAAATAACGAAAATACACAGGAAAACACACGCAAAACACATCGTGGGCATTTAACCAAACTTCAAATAATATAGAATCATATCTATAAACCTATCGGGTCAGTGTTCTGCATTGCTCATCGCAAATCACATTGCATAAGGCCAAAACCCAATTACATGGAAACACAAAGAAAATCCGCAAATCTGGATTTCAAATATTATGAAATCATGTCTATAATCCTTATCGGGTCCTCCTTTGGTCGTAATATCACAATCGCATTGTTGCATGGTCAAAAACCCAAATACATGGAAATACACAGAAAATCCGAAATTCTGGATTTCAAATATTATTCAACCACATTCATAAACCTGATTGGGTCTGTGCTTTGTCACAAGTCGCAATCGTACGTCGCACTGGCATTGGCTCCTTATATCGGGGATTCGTCGATCATTGATATTGGTGCATCGCTATAGACCCCAATCGCATGTCGCATATCACAATTGCAACGGCCCCGGCGGTCTTCCCTTTAACTGTGTCGATCTTCGATCGCCGACCATCGCTTATCGCAATCGACTCGCCCAGGGTCCCGATATCACATGGTAGCCTACCTCCGATTCGATATATCGGAGATCACTAATTGGGGGTCCTTAAGGCCTTTGTTCTAAGTCCTCCCTTTGAAACTTCTGATGTGATTTTTCCATAGAAAGCCTTTACTTCTCTTAAGTCCCATTTATAGAAGAAATTGCCTCATTTTCAAAGGACAATGGGAAAACTTCTTTCTGTAATAACTCCATCATCCAAAGTCAATTTTAGCCCATTCAAATTGCATTAGATTCAGATTGCAGAGATCATTGTAATAAGACTATTTCCAAGAGCATCCTTTCACTTTCATTTTCTTATGTGAGGAATAATTTTAGACTTAAAATTATATTCTAGATCCATTTTGGATCAGAGATAGAGAAATGGATCTTAAGTTTGCAATATCATTATTGCTCAAGAAAATTTTATTGAATGGTAATTATCATTATCAAATTTATTTATTTTTATTAAAAGAACTTAAAAGTAAATAAATTAAATCATATTGGTAAATAAAAATAACAAGTAATAAATTAACTATAATATTTATTTTATGGGGATTTTTTTTAGTTATTATTTTAATTTTGTAAATATCTTTGTAACATTTTAAACTCTATGAATATTACTATTAAATAATTAATCTATGAATATGATAATGATGTTGATGATTAACATCCACTAAGATCAATGTCATCTATCGAACCTTAAGAAGTTAAGAGATTAATTGAGACTCCTTCATATTTTATTTCTATGATAAAAAAGAAGGGAAATAAACATTCATAGGTCACTATAGTTATGTTGACGTAACAAGTCAAGAAAATTGGTAGGGTGGAAAATGCTTTCGAAATGAGAGGGGATTTGAGTAAGAGCTAAGAAATCCAAGAAAAAATGCTTTTCATCTTCAACCCTCTTAGTATTGTAAAAAAAATGTTTTTCATCTTCAACCCTCTTATTATTGTAAAGATGACAAATTCTTTCATCCCAATGTGTTTTGGGAATAGAAAAACTCCCAGTTTCTATTGAGAGACCATGAGAATTAGTTCTTATCTTCACAATGTTCATTTCTTATTAACATTTCTCAAGACAAAAGGATAATTTTGGTTAGCAAGAGTGGGTTGATCACCTCTTTATAATACCTTGGCTTCCTTTTCCCCTCTAGCTCCTTATCATCCCACAACTTATCCTTAAATTTGGAAGAACAATATTTTTTATATTATCTTTAATATCCAAGATTATCTCCTCCTTTATCCCTCAATGGTTGAGCCAAGACTAGGCATCGTTTTGCTATCCTCGCTTGACCTCGAGGTGGGGGTTCTAGCTATAGCTAGAAGTAGTTTTGGGGAACCTCCTGGAATCCATGTTGTAAATATTCTTCTTATACGTTAGATACCTAGTCATGGACATGCTTTCAATGGGGTAAAAACAAACTTCAATAAAGATGATAGGATAGGAAGTATATCCTTTCATCTTAAGGTTGTAGATTACAAATTGTTTTTGGATCAACTCAATTTTCCTCCGTGATTCTCTAGATACACTACAACCCCAAACCTCGCAACCATATAAACTAATAGGGGTGACGAGAGCCTCAAAGAGGAACCATTTTTCGCTCCAATACTTGACTATTTGTATGAAGAAAATTTCACCAAATAATTATTATGATAGATGAAATCATCATAATTAAAATTTTTATATTTAATTATCATATATTTAATATTGAGTATATATTTATTTTAATATATTATTAATATATATAATAATCTACTATTTAAATTTAAATTAATCGGAAAGCGATGGATGCGTATTGAGTATTTGTAGCCCCTGCCTGGCACAACCAACATCAATAATAATAAGAATAGGGAGGGGCCGGCCACTGCCCATGAACTCATTCCTTAGGCTGAGGAAATTGATTGGACTGATTAATCAACCATCTGTGCTTGGTATATTTTGTTTGCTATTTAAAACTTATAAACTCGACATATACCCTTTTCTAGAAGGCTAGTCGACACTTGAAACTTTTTCACCTCTCTCATGCCATGAAGACCAACGACCACCGTGGGGATAAGGTTATACGAGTGAATTGATAACACACCAATAATTTGAATGGAGTTATACAACAATTTCTTTAGATGTGATACCACATGAATGGATTCTCACTTATTCTCCATCTTCAAAATGACTTACACGACTTCTTCATTACAGTCGTCGTTAATATAGATAAGAACACGCAGCTCACGTGCTTTGGAAGACTCTATGGTTGGAAGAATATGTGGTCGGAAACAGAAAGGATGGATCTTTAATTTGTTTTCCTTCTCTCTTGCCATGAAGACCAACTACCACCATGGGGGTAACATGATATAGGAGTGAATTGATACCACACAAATAATTTTTAGTGGAGTTGTTATTCAACAATTTATTTCCATTTCATGCCACTTCAATTGATGCCTACTCATTATCCATCCTCAATGTGACTTCTACGCACAAGACTCTTCCTTGATCAAAACATTTTGTATCTATAGATATCCATGTCGAACACACAACTCAAAGGTGTTAACATTTTTGCACATTTCACATTTAAATATAAATTCCACATATATCTTACCAATGCTATATAGGAGTGAATTGATACCACACAAATCATTTTCAATGAAGTCGTGTCAATCTTGTCCCTATGGTAATGGTATATTGTATATGGTTTTGGCGCATGGTTGTGTGTGGGTCCTGGTCTTGGGGTAGGTCACGACTCAATTGTTCTTTCTCTAACGTAAAATTTTGTTGCTCAAATTAATTACAGATGAGATTCACATGGCCACTTCTGGTTTTTTTCCTGTGGATGTTTCAGTCTGTCAGTATAGACCTGACTTCGGGAATTGGTGGAGCAATAGTAGATGCAGGACTGTAACTACATGCAGTCACCTATTGACGACAAGTTTTCTAACTGGATCCTTATTTTGTTGGTTTCTTATGCAATTTCGTTGGCAGGTATTAAGGGATGTAGCGACCCTCGGAAGTGTCTTACTTTTGAGCCTAGATTATGTTTGGTCCAACCTCCATATTTTGAGACAACCCATTATTTGATTTGTAGGTGTATCAAAATGGTTTGTGCCTTTAGTAAGGGAAGAAATGGTTAGGGAGGTCATGACTGCGATAAACAAAGGAAAGAATCCCCTTTAGAGACCATTCAACCTAGCTCACCCATGGGGATTGTAAATCGACATCTTGATTTATCTAGGAAGTCACTCAGACATATCATTCGAGAAGTTCAAACTCGGTCAAGCAGCGCATAAAAGATTTGGAAGAGGAGAATAAACAAATAGAGGAAAGTTTGGAAATTGATTTGGATGAGTGACAAACTTTTATTCTGGACCCTAGCCATACCTGTGAAATATCCACTCAATACAGGCAAATGGTCCACTTATATTGGATGATGAAGATCCTTCTGGATAAAGCCTTAAATAAGTTTCCACCAAACATGCATATGTCTTCCCATAGGCACTTGGATTATAAGAAAGAGTTTCAAAAGATCCAATTTCAATTGTAGTAGCAAAATGGATGCCTCAACTGCATTGAGCAACACATCTCATGCATTCCCCACACGAAGTTGTCAAGTTCCGCTGTGAAGGATTCTCCTCCTATTGATTCAGCTGATGATTTGTAGAGTGACAGTGCACCCCTGGTTTTAGTTTTGTATGAAGTAGTTTCAAAATTTTAGGCATATTATCAAGCATATTATCATTATGTTTATAGGTATCTAACTAGTAGGAAAAACGAAGACTCTCACACATATATAGTGTGACTAGAAAGATTTTTTATTTTTTTTGTTTTTGGATGGCTCATTTTTCTATCAGGTGGCCAACATACCCGGTTTCCCTTAGGGTAGGTTAAGGCAACCTAACCTTCAGACATGTGTACGTAACTTGTTGTTTTGATAGAAAAATAATGGAAATGTCCTACCAAACTTACAAAAAAAAATCTATATATAAATATAAAAGTGATCTCATAATCACATGAAAAGCCTTCTTCCTCAAATTCTTTCGTTGTAGCAATAGATATTGTGAATATTTTATGTTGTGAGAAATGCATGACTCTTCTTAATAGATCCAAACCTTTTTAAAATTATTCACTTATGTGTATATAAATCCTATATTTATAAATATAAAAGTGATCTCACATGACCGATGAAGCACATTAGTTGGTTTGAAAGGTCGACCAAATCTCAATGATGTGATTATTCTGAGAGACAATCTCATTATCTCAATTAATACCACAAAAAAAAAAATTCAATGGATTTACTCAAACATTTCTTTCGATTTGACACCACTCGTTCTCCATCTTCGACGTGACTTGTACCTTTATCAAGACCGCCATGTATGTATAGAGATGTATGTAGAAGACACAACTCACACGTTGTTAGAGATATTTTAGTGGGATAGAGGGAAATGGTCTTCAATTTGTCATATCATTATTGCTCCTCTACATCATGTTGTCCCTCTGCCTGCAGCAACCTCTATTAATTTCCATACTCATCATCAGGAAGAAAATTTTAGTGAAGGGTAACCACCCTTATCAATTTTTTTTTCTCTAATAAAATTATAGTGCTAAATAAAAATAACACGTAAAAAATTAATAATCTATAATATTTTTTTCATATTGAATTATTTTTCTTTTAGTTATTATTTTAATTTTGTAAATATTATTGTAAAATTTTAATTCCTGTCAAAATTACTATTAGATAATTAATTCGTGATGATGATTTTGATGAAAAACATCCACTAAGACCAATTTGGTCTATGGAACATTAAGAAAGTAAGAGACTAATTGAGTCTGTTTTATTTTTTATTTCTATGATAAAAAAAAAGGGAAAGAAGCATTCCTAGGTCACTATAGTTTTGTTGACTTAACAATTCAAGAAAGTTGGTAGTGTGTTTTGGAAATGAGAATGGATAATATCCTAAAAATCCAAGAAAAGGAAAAAAATCATGTTGAACCCTCTTAGTATTGTAAAGGTGTCAACCTCCTTCATCCCAAGGTGTTTTGCGAATAGACCAACTAAGAGTTTCACTTGGGAGCTCATGAGAATTAGTTATTATTTTCACAATGTTCATTTTCTTATTAGTATTGTTGAAGACATAATGATGAATTTGGTTAGCAAGAGTGAGGTTGACCACCTCCTTATAATACCTTAGCTTCATTTTCCCCTCTAGCTCCTTATCATCCCACAACTTATCTTTAAATTTGGAAGAATAGTATTTTTTATATTATCCTTATTCTCCAAGTTGATTTCCTCCTTTATCCCCCAGTGTTCTCGCCAAGACCATGCATCCTTGTGCCATCCTCGCTTGACCCAGAGGTGGGGGTTCTAACTAGAGCTAGAAGCAATTATGGGGAACCTCATGGCATCCATGTTGTAAAGTTTTTTCTTATACATTAGATACCTAAACATGGCCATGCTTTCAATGGGGGGAAAAACTAGCTTGAATCAAGAGGATATGATAAGAAGTATTTCCTTTCATCTTGAGTTTGTTGGTTACAAATTGTTTTTGGATCAGCTCAATTTTCCTCCATGATTATCTAGATATACTACAATGTCAAACCTCAGAGCCATATAAAATAATATGAGTGACGAGAGTCTCAAAGAGGAACCATTTGTTGCTCCAACCCAAATATTAATCGACTTACAACTGGTTTCAAGCTAATAATAAATGTTTCATCCTTAATGATCCTTTTCTTAATGCTACAATTCCAGTTGAGCTAATAAATGTCAATACTTGAATATTTGTATGAAGAAACTTTCTCCAAATAATTATTATGATAGATGAAATTATCATAATTGATTTTTTTTAGATTTAATTATCATAAATTTAATATTGAGTATATAATATAATTTAATATATTAGTAAATAATATATAATTACACCAAAGGTGTTTCTTTTTTGATCGTCTCACTCCTTACCATCGTATACCTTTTAATTTTCGCCCTTTGGATCTGTCAAAGCACGTTGCCACACACTATGCGCTAACCATGCTCCATACAGTCATGGTTTCTTGGGTGGACAATAAATGTATGAATGGTCCAGTGTGGGCCCAATTTCATGCCTCACCTAGCGAGTTCCTTGAAGGTTGTTGCTCACTCCCTCCGACAGTAATTGCACGTCACCTTATTACATACATAATATGAATGTTGGTTGTTATCTATAAGAAACTAGACTGAGACGGGGAATTTCTTATAGATACTCGACCTTATCTATATCGAAAGAAGATCACGGTATTGGATGAAGTCATTTACGTACTTGACCGACTCTCTATTCAATTGCTCAACCACTATGCTTTGAATTCTAAGCCTGCACTACGAGGGATATGATGGTAGAATAAGCACTCAACTGGGTAAGGAGAGCAAGTAGAGGGCTTTCTTGGGTGGGAAATAAATGGAAGCGAGTCAGATGCAATGAGGATCTATGAAAATCCATCTGCACACGCCATTGGTTATCCACCGCCTCACTTCAGAGTGGGAAGTTGAAATTCGTGGTCATGGGCTTCGACGGATTTAGGCGCCTCTATGTCAACTTCCTACACCCTCTTCTCTCGAGAAACAATAGAAGTAACAAGAATTTGAAATCATGTTCAGTATCGAAAGGCATTTCGTCTTCTTCGAAGCCAAAGTGGAGCAAGGATGAGGTCTATCTTTCCCTCTCGATACTGGAAAACAACCTCTGTGCATATGGATTCACCTAGCATGGGCAGAATTGTGTGGGAGCCTATTCATATGACCAACAGATAGGCTCCACCCCTCCACAGCCTTCAAGAAGGGTGAAATGGCAAATGCAACTTTCACCTATCTAATGCCAATAACAACACTGCCCCTCATCATTCATCCAGAAACCTTGACATGAAGGCTGAAGATGCAAACTATTGTTGGCAACCCATGGATGCGGGATGACCTTCCAAATAATAGTGACATACATAGAGCATTTAAGGTAACAGTTACATGTTTCAGAAGACTTGACTATGTTCAGTTTTGTAATATTAGTGTTACTACCTATCACTTTCTTTTAATTACAGAGATATATGAAACAGGGTTTCCTTCTCAGAGGTCATGGTATCTATATTTAATTCAGTACCTATCAAAATGAAATATAATTAATTTATTGGGGTTGTTAAAGGTTTCAACCTCATGATATCTATTACAACTTTAAAAAATTCATGAGGACATGGATTGTATGGGTGTTGTTTTCCATAAGTTAACTAAACCTGCTCAAGGGCGTAACATGAGAAGTCTATAGTGAAGACACCTCTTTCGAGATTTTATCTTATACTTGCATCAGTTCTATTGTTTTGGAGCCCAAAATATAAGTGAATTTAGAGGAGAAAATAATGATACCAATACATTGTGAATAATAATTATGTTGCTTATTACTTACTCGAGGTTTAGGTTTAATTGTTTGCATAAAATTCCATTAGCTAAGGATTTATAAAAAAAATGGTTGAGCACAACAAGCCAAGTAACAACTTGAATTGTTCTTCCCAAATTTGAGAGCTAGAAATTTAAATTTAATATCTAGCATTCGATATTATAATTCATTGACAGAAAATTACAAAAATAAAATATAATGCAAGATTCATCAAATAATATTTGAATATTAAGATATTTTAATTATAGTCTAATTATTATATGTTACCTTCAGAAACGTTGTATTCAAAATTCTCTTTAACTATTGCACAATTGTCTATATATTTTAATTTGTAAATTAAAATTAACATGACATGTAATTTTTAGTTCAAATACATTGTAGTCAAAATTCTCCACGAGTATTGCACAATTATCTGTATATTTTAATTTGTAAATTAAAATTATTATGCCCTGTAATGCCATGTAACTATTAATTAATTCAGATACGCTGTACTTAGAAATATTTTTAACTAACACGTATGGATATTGTTCAATTGTATGTATATTTAAAATTATTATGAGATTTAATGACATGTAATTATTAGTGGCATAAACTCATAAAAAAATCGTTGATTCCACGCCAACTTAATTAAACACCAACTTGAACCGTGCGAAAAATGTGCTTGCATTCCAATAAGAAGTTAAATATAGTAGATAGTTGAACTACCTGGAATTAGAATATAAAAGAGGAAATCTACCTATGTGTTTATATATATAGATACGTAATATAAAATAAATCCTCAAGTCCACAAATTATTTTAATATCCAAAAAAATTCGATATACCTAAACTTTTATATATAATCTTTAGTATCTTTTTCATTTAGTTCATTTTACTTGAATGAATGTAAACAATAATTTTATTTTTTTATACATATACATAAAATCTTTATTATTCTTTTTATTGAATTCATTTCACTGGAATAAATATATACACTAAGACATCGATAGCAGTTGTACAGTATTAGTCACATTCTATAAGATCAGCGAGTTAAGAAGCCACGCTAATTAGGAAGATGTTTATTATAGAAGCAGGTCTTTCCCTTATTAGCTAGTTGATCTTATGCAATTAAAAGTAATACACCCTATTCTATTCTCCTTATAAAAGGAGGTATTTTCCCTATGGAGAGCTTACCTATGATTAGGTTTCTGTTGTACAAGCACAAACTCAATAATATAGACGATCATAGACTTCCTAAGCTAGCTTTAAATTCCAACCAAAACCACCTAAGGCTCAATCGAGGGTGGCATAAAGACACAAGGGCCTGATTAAACTATTGGGAGATCAACGAGAATGATGCATTGCAAAACATAAATAACATTAAAGATATTGTTACTTCTAAGTTCAAAGAAAAAATGTGGTGTGAGAAAGATTTAGCGACTAAAAGAAAATCAAGTTATTATAAGAAGGTCATCAACCCCACCCTAGAAGATCAAAAGTATCTCTCTATTTTAACTATCTCAAAGAAGAAAGTTAATATAGCAAAGATTAGAACGAATTCTCATGAGCTTCATAGTGAAACAGGGAGTTGGGCAGTTCCTAAAACGCCATGGATGGAAAGGATCTGCCATATATGTGAAAATAGGAACATCGAGGATGAAAACCACTTCCTCTTAGAGTGCCCCGCGTACAACCACATTAGATCTCAGTTTCACAAATCTGTTACAGTACTGACCTTCCTAGCCTTTACAATGTCAAAATTATAGTGAGCTCGAGAGGCTTCTCTCCAAGCTTTTTGAGCATAGGAATAAAATCTTAAATCAAAATAAATAATTTGTTTCTTTAGGTCCGATAGACCAATATCTGGTCTCAGCGGACGCTAACCATCATCATCATCATCATCATCATCATCATCATCATCATCATCATCATATATTATATCCAAATAAGAGTTTGAAACCAACTATCCATTTTAAAAGTCAAGACATCCTACAAAGGCTCCAACCATTTCATTCTAATTCTTCTAGAATCTTTTAATATAACCATGATGTTTTTCTCCTCATATATATTATATCCAAAGAAGAGTTTAAAGCCAACTATCCATTTTAAAATTAAATACATCCTACAAGGCTCCAACCATTTCATTCTAATTCTTCTAAAATTGTAAATAAATTAATTCTTGTCGAAAAGTTGATCATGTTCTTCCTCATAAGATGGAGACTCTACTGAATCTATATAGATTACTAGAATATAACCTATCTCTAATGGTATCATTCCCAATGCTTTGGGACAACAAATTAACCTCTTCATTCTTGGCCCCATCTTTTTCGGGAGATAGTATTTCATCTGCAATGGCATTAGAAGAATCAAATGCCTTGATCTCAACGGCCAAGGAGGAGCACTATTGATTTTACACTTTGATTTGGATCAACGTGTCCTATTGAATGTTCTATGAATGACAGCTTCCCACTTGGATACAGGGCTATTATCCTCAGCACCAAAAAATATTACTAGGATTCAAAGGAACTAGCTCTTGGAAACTGTATAGACAAAAAATGCCATGAGCGAGAACTAGCAAACCATAGGGTTTCTATGGGATTATTATACCCAGAAGGCATTTACAACACATATAACTAAGGCTTGTTATCAAAATTCAGAAGTAGAAGAGAGGCCTTGTCCAACAAAATTATATCTCATCTATGAACAAATTTCACAACCATAAAAAATTACTGATATACATAATTCAATTTTCTAAGCTTCTACCCCATGAGAAATAGAGACAGATTTCCATGAAATTGAAATGATGAACAAAGAGTTCACATGGGTAGAAAATCAAAACTCCAACAAAGAGGTTGATGTTTTCCCCATTTATAATCAATTTTCTCATTCAATATAGCCTATGTTCTTTTCTTTTAGATGATAACAAACCAAAAATCAAATAAGGCATAGTTAGAGAATAATCAATAGTAGGCTTCAAATAAGGCAAGTTCAATGAGGAAAATTACCCAAGGACATACATATACAGTTTCTCTTGTTTACATAGCTTGTCCTCAATATCCAAATCATTGGGTGGCACATTTACACCAACATTCCAAATGCGTACTCGTATTCTACCAAGAACAAAAGAAGAAATATTATGAAAAGTGAGTTGTGGCGCCACACCCTAAATCAATAAAGAATAGAAAAATGGAGCAAATATTTTATATTATTTAAAATAAATATATATTATATAAAGATTATTCTCTTGAAAAAAAACCTAATAATGGTCCTGCATAGCTAGAGAATAATCAATGGCAAGATTCAAATAAGGCAAGTTCAATTAGGAAAATTAACCAAGGACATACATACCTCCTTGGACATACATACCTCCTTGCTCTTGTTTACCTAGTAAGTCCTCAATATACAAATCATTGGGTGACACATTTCCACCAACCTTTCAAGTTCCTACTAATATTCTTCAAGAGAAAAAAAAAAAGAAATATATGAAAATTGAGTTGTGGCTCAATGCCCTAAATGGAAAAATAAGAGAAAACCGAGAGCAACTATTTTATATTATTTAAAAGAAAATATATATTATATAAATATTATCTCTCTTAGAAAAAAAAACTAGTAATAACCTTGCTTTACCAACCAACCAAATACTTTTAACAAGTAAAAATTTATTTTTTTCATGATCTTGAACTGATTACCATATTTTAAAAATTTATTTTTTTGGAAACGTTTTCAAATAATAGAATGCATAGTAATGCCATTGTGTGGATAGTCAATGCATTCCATCACCACTGGATAAATACAATATGGAACATTGTACAATTAGAAATTGACATTGCAATACCAAGAGAGTCGACAAAGTTGAGTTTCTTGCAAAATGTTGTGAAAAAAAAATCACTCACAATTTTACCAATAGTTGTTTTCCACCATAAGCATCCATACAAAGCACTCACAATTTTACCAATAGTTGTTTTCTATCATAAGCATCCATACAAAGCTCTCTGTTTTTTGTTTGCATAACTTTGATAGCCCATTACAATAGTTGTTTTCCACCATAAGCATCCATACAAAGCACTCACAATTTTACCAATAGTTGTTTTCCATCATAAGCATCCATAAAAAGCTCTTTGTTTTCTGTTTGCATAACTTTGATAGCCCATTACAATGACAATATAATATTAATAAATTCTTTGAACTTGTGCCATAAGAACAGGATAATCCCAGATGCATATTTCCATGAACATAACAAAATAATGAGCTCTTTGGAGTTTAACTCGTGTTGCTAACATTTATAAAAGGAAACCATTAAATATCCTTGCTCATTTGCAATAAACTTTCATAAACTTTCATTATTAATTTTATCTAAAGTAAGTATTGTCAAGTTCATGGCATATCTCGAATAATTGTTTGTTACTATTTACATGGAAAAATAAAGACAATTATGAATTGCCTCAAATGATGATAGGGCAACAACACTCTCTACAAGATCATTTTAGGGGAACCACCACATTGAGCCAAGTCACGGACCTATTCATGTCCTCATAATCACATGGTTGTTTTAGCCTATTTCCAATAGTGGCATGATTAGCATGGCTTTTACACTTCTGCGTCAGGGTTGGTATTGCATTAACAATATTATTTGTTGGCCCTACATAGCCATGGTTAAAATTTGTAGTGGCAGATTTTTGGGGTACAGTACTCCCAATCCTTAAATTTGGGACAGGTGTTGCAACTGCACATACAATTCACATATTTTGGTGATAATTCATTCAATCCTTAAATTTGGGACAGTTTGTGCACACAATTCACATATTTTTGTGATAATTCATTTATGATGTTGTATGCATAACCATAAGACAAACTTGCTACTTCAAACACAATGATGAAAGACAAATCTTCCCCAATCTTTCATACCCCTGTGTATCTTTGCACTTTTAAAGGCAATTGCTAATATATATATATATATATATATAATTTTTAAATTGAAATATGATTAATCAACCATCCATCAGTGCTGGGTATATCTGGTTTACTTTTTAAAACTTATAAACTCTTGACATATCCCCTTCTCTAAAAGGCCCAGACTTGTTCACTTCTCTGGTGCCGTGAAGACCAAAGGCCACCGTGGGGCTGACGTTATACGAGTGAATTGAATGGAGTTATTCAGTAATTTCTTTGGATGTTATACCACACACTCCTTTACAGGCTTACATGACTTTACAGGCGCCGTGTATATATAGAGAAGAACACACAGCTCACCTTCTTTGGAAGACTCTGTGGTCAAAACGGAGAGGATGGATCTTTAATTTGTTTTCCTTCTCTGGTGCGGCTAAGACCAATGGCCGCCGTGTGAGTAACGCGATATAGGAGCGAATTGATACCACAAAAATCATTTTCAGTGGAGTTGTTATTCAACCATTTCATGCCACTCATTCTCCATCATCAACGTGCTCTTCATATAATTAATATAATTAATAGACAAACTCACGTGCTTTGGAAGACTTTGTGGTCGAAACGGAGAGTATGGATCTCTAATTTGTTTTTCTTCTCTCGAGAAGACCAACGGCTGCCGTGGGGGTAACGCGATAAGCACAGGAACTCCATATATATTTTCAGTGGAGTTGATAAGCACAGGAACTCATTTTCAGTGGAGTTGATAAGCACAGGAACTCCATATATATTTGCTTTTCTTTTAACTTGCAGAAAGACCACCGATACTGCTGCTTTTTTATTCTTCTCTCGTGCCCCTTTCATTTTCTAGTACACGTCTACTCATAAGGAATCTCCTTTTTTTTCCTTCTCCTGTTCCACGAAGACAAACAACCGCCGTGAGGATAACGCTAAATGCGAGTGAATTGATAGCATACAAATTATTTCCAAAGGAGTTGTTCAACACTTTCTTTCAATTTGAGACCACACCACTCGTCAACGTGACTTGACACTTAATCAGGACCATCATGTGTATAGAGCATTTTTAAGTTGATTGTAAATTTTTTGAATATTCAGGAATTTGTCAACGTGACTTGACACTTAATCAGGACCATCATGTGTATAGAGCATTTTTAAGTTGATTGTAAATTTTTTGAATATTCAGGAATTTGAAAGACATAGGTGCAGTAAAAAAAATTGATCGCACTTATATCTCTCGGATTTTCAAATATTCGAAACATCTACAATCAACTTAAGCTCAAAAATATATATAGAAATACCTGTAGAACACACAACTCACACATTCTTCAATTTGATTAATATATCATACCTAGAGCTCTCTCAAAATAAACTCATAGCTCACATTCCTAAAAACCTTGTCAATTTAACGAAGGTTAAATGCTTATACTTCTCCAACAACAATTCCAATAAATAATATTAATAATATGGTTTCACTTGAGACATTAGATTTATCACAAAACAATTTGGAGGGACCTATTCCTAGTATGTGCATCTATAATTCCACTTTAAATATTTTCTCCGCTCATTTTAACAATTTCTCTCGGAATTTAACCTCATCATTTGCCAATTGCACTAAGCCTATAATATTTTGACAAAGGTTAAATGCTTATACTTCTCCAACAACAATTCCAATAAATAATATTAATAACATGGTTTCACTTGAGACATTAGATTTATCACAAAACAATTTTGAGGGACCTATTCCTAGTATGTGCATCTATAATTCCACTTTAAATATTTTCTCCGCTCATTTTAACAATTTCTTTCGGAATTTAACCTCATCATTTGCCAATTGCACTAAGCCTATAATATTGGATTTAAAGCCAATTGCACTAAGCTTATAATATTTTATTTAAAGAATTGTGGATTTAGAGGTGAGCTTCCTTCAACCATTGTAAATTTGAGTAAATTGAGAGTTTTAAGCATTAGTTATAATAATTTTCAAAGTGTTGTTCTCCAATAGATCATAAATTTTATTAATTTGTTTTTTTAGATTTATCTAACAATGATTTTATTGGAAGAATACCATATAATTTTCAAAGACTATAAGGGTTTGGAAGACATCAATTTTATTCTATTAAGTATTTTTTTTAAATGGAAGAATACATAAAAGGGATTGAGTATAATGTGTCATATGTCTTGATTACAAACGTTATATTTGATTTTCCTAGTAATAATCTTACTGGAGAAATCCCTAAAAGCATAGGCAACATGAGGAGCTGGTGATTACTAAATTTCTCTCGGAACCAATTGGAAGGAAAGATACCAGCATCTTTTAGTGAGATACCTACTTTGGAGTAGTTGTGCTTGTCCAAAAATAATTTGAATCGAGCAATTCCTGAAGACCTCTCTCAATTATCAATGTTGGCTTATCTAGATGTTTCATCTAATAACCTATGTGGGCCAATTCCACTAGAGACACAATATTACACTTTTAATGAGTCTTCTTTTAAAAGGAATAAGTGTAAATCACATTCAGAAAACCTTTGTCGGCGCGTTTCGAACCAACTAGTGTGGTTCACAAACGCGTCGAAAAAGGTTTTCTGAATGTGATTTACACTGAAATCTCTTCTTAAAAATATTATGGATCACAGAAGCCTCAATTCAATAAATGAATAAGTGCTTATGTGGATATCCTGTTCCAGGATACAATAAAAAAATATATGAAGACAACTAGTGGAGACAGTGGCAGTCAAAGTAATATCAAGAGAGGATGGTTGAGAAAAGATGTCTTTGATAGCATTAGAGATGAGAATTCAGATAGGGTTTGCAGTGGTTGTTTCTATGTTCATGGGATAAAGCAATGTATTGAGTACTTGGTTTGCCTCCCAACAACATAAGAAACCCTTTTTATGACCTCTATCGATTCCCAACACAGTTAAATAAAACTTGTCTCTACAAAACACTATTTTAATGGATGTAATGCCACTTAATAATATAGTTTGAATGTTTTTTATTCATATACCTTGCTTTCTTAGTATATGTCTATGTATTGTTACTTAACAATATGGTGTTTGGATGTTGACATAAATTATCTGCTTTGTGGAAGAATGTAAAATAGAGTTTAATAATTTCTGTCCATACAAGAATGTTATTATATTTATTGAAAATTGTTAATTATTCTTAAACTAATGTAGATAAATGTATTTGTATTGATTAAAAATTAACATAATAGAAAATTAAATACTAATTTATTTTTTTATTAATAATTTACTATTTTTCCGAGAGGGTGTAGAGTAAACTTCTATGGGGTTTTTTGTTAAGGCATTTCCTGGTGTAGATTTCATTGATTCAAAATAATGTGGGCAAAAATCTAGCCATGCTAAGGGTTATTGTGGCCATGCTAAAGGGTATTGTGGCCCATATCTGCTAGAATCACTCAGTGATTTTGATGGCTTAATTGTCCTTTATTACGATTACTCAAGTCATAGATTAAATGTGCCAGTAATCACAAGTCTCACATAACCTAATCAAACAAACAGAAAGTAATTTACAAACAAAAAAGTAATTTACTATTTTTTAAAAATGTCCAAAAGTTAAATAGAATTATTTTCAAATAAAATAACAATATCAAGTCACAATGAAAATTATAGATTATTAATACATATAACAATTAATAAATTTCTCAACTTTAAATAATTTTTCCAAATTTATTAATTGTGACGAGAGATAAGAGCTACCATTACTTAATATTTGATATTGTCGAAAATGCTTATTAATCTACTAAATTTCAAAGCATACTACTTTTATATTATTAAATATGCATTAGTTTTATATCATTAAATATGAAATAGAATTATTAAGTAAGATTTTTTATATTCAATAAATTTTTTTAAATTAAATATAATTTGTATTATATATTTTTTTGTAAGTTTGGTAGGACTATATTTTCATCATGTCCAAGGAATAGTACAAGATTTGAACACAAGAGATTTCAAGTTGAGTGAGACTTCATTTCTATAGCACTTACCAATTGAAACTACCTAAGTAAATAATTTTTATTATAGTTTAAAAAAATATTATTATTAATTGTAATTAAATATAATTCATATAATGTTAACATATATTTAAAATAAAAATTTAAAATTAACATTAATTTTGATATTTTTCCGGAATTAAATTTTAATGCTTGAGTTGTTAATAGAATGAAAATAAAGACCTACAACCGTGTTTATATATATATATATATATATATATATTATATATATATATATATATAATATATATATATAACACTGCACTACTCCGTTGTGTGTGGGGGATTTTATGTCTTATTTAATGGATAAAGGATGTTTTAGTTAATTTTACTCTTATGAGCTCCATAGTGAAACGGGTCTTTGGGCAATTCCTTGGTCAGTGCCTAAAACACCATGGATGGAAAGGTTCTCCCATCTCTGTGAGAATACAAACACGAGGATGAAAATCACTTCCTCTTAGAGTGTCCCGCGTACAACCACATTAGATCTCAGTTTCAAAATCTTTGTTGCAATAGAGCTTCCTAGCCTTTTACGTTGTCAAAATTATAGTGAGCTCGGGAGGCTTCTCTCCAAGCTTTTTGAGCATAAGAATAAAATCTTAAATCAAACTAAATAATTCGTTTCTTTAGGTCAGATAGACCAAAATTTTGGTCTCATAGGCTTCTCTCTAAGCTTTTTGAGCATAGGAATAAAATCTTAAATCAAACTAAATAATTACAAGTAGAGTGCATGAAGTAATGTTATCACTTTTAACTCCAGAGATTATCTCAAATTTTTTATGCATTTCATTATTATCACCACTGCATGGTTGGCAAATTTTGTTAGGACATACAGATTACAATTATCAAATTTTCAATATTTTACTTATTTGAATTATGTTTTAATATAAATAAAGGAACATTGCATTTTATTGTAAGTTTATTGTCTTTTAACCTAAATTACAAGTGCCTTAAATTGATATATTAATAAATAAAATTTAGGATCCGTGAGGTTAATTATATTTAATTTTTAATTAATATTATTTTAAAATATAATGAATATTTTTTTAATAAATTTATATATATAGAATTGTATAAAAAATATTTATTAATAGTAGAGTATAATTTAAAGTTAAAGTTATAAGTTAATATATAGGGTTAAAATATAAAATTATTATATTTATGAAAATATAGCTGTTTTGAGTTTTAATTATGTTAAATATATTTCATTTTAATATTGTAAGAAATATTTGAAAAAAAAATATGTGGTGAGTCCTATCATGCATAAAATAATGTAAAATGAAAGACAAATTAGATCAATATTGCATATTGTTTGTTTGTTAAAAAAATTATTTTAACATTAATAACTAGTTAAATGAAATTAAACTATATATTTTAAACATTTAAAATTTATGTAATTACCTTCCTTTAATTAATAAATATTTTTTTTTAATTTATTTATCAGGTATAGAAATATGAAAATAAGAAAAATATTTGATATAAATTCAATATTGTTTCATATATATGTATGTTAATATAGTTTTAAACGGTTTAATATATGTGTTATAATTAAGCTAGAAGGCCCCTCCTGTCTTACCTATCTTCCCTATATAGGTCTGATGTTAGACAATTCAAATGTTTTCCACCCTTAGATACACTTTACCAGGTGTTACCCAACACCTTAGTTAACTAACTAACTAACTCTCTAGGGTTTTAATGTTCTTTGAGACTATAAATGTTTCGTAGTGTAAATGTTGTGCATAGTTCCAAAGAAATCACTCACAATAGTAGTGAAGAAGACAAGGTCAGATACATATACAAATGTGCAAAAATTTTCATAAGCTTCCTTTTCATTTTGCAGAGATTAGGAACTTTAATAGCATAAAGATGGAATACTTTTGTTTGCTAACCAAAGTATGGTGGATGTGATTGTTTGTGATTGATGAACTTGTATTTACGATACAGGGGATGGTAGTTGTTGTGGGTGAAATGGTATGGATTTTGTCCCTAATTTGTGCCATGTTGAGTATATTCATATATTATTTTTATGCACTGAAACAAATCTATATGGTGGAGGTGTCCTGTTATAGGTATCATTTCATAATTTCATAGAACATGACATGATTTCATGGGAAAGAGTGTGGAGTTTCAAAAAAAATCTTGAAAGAGACACACCCACCATGACCATGCTCTTCCTACTACTCTGCACTACGGGTTAACGCACGAGGCTTCTTGCCATGAAGCAGAGATCGCCATGTTTATCAACTAGGGACTCAACACGCCTATCAATAACACTGATCGAGGCTAATTCCACAAAGGTAAGTTTATTTGAATGAATTTGTAAACCATCCAAACCACTTGATGAAAAAGAACTCCCACATTTAAAACGTCCATCTTAGTAAGGATTTGTTCAAAGAAGTTTGCGCATCCATCCTGAAATGCAAGACACTCTCAACTTCCAACTTCAATTGATATGACGATGTGGTCATGTCTCACAATGGATCAACTTATGCTACAAGGTTAACCTCTTATGGCCCAAGCATCATTGATGCAAGGAGTACAACACAACTTTGGTCTTTTTGCAACAAACAAGTTATTAAAATGTATCCCCAGTCCTCTACTAATCTTGCAACAATTGGGTTCCTTGCAACTATTGTGAATTCTATGGATAAATACCACCAAGGTAAGCCACTTGTGACCAATGCAGGCGGAATGGGAAACTTTGGAGGAATTGTATTTGGCATGCTAGGGGAAGTTTCAAGGGCTCTTGGGCTGCAAGCTCACAATATATTCAAGGCACTATAGATCTCATGTATAGGTCCTTGGAAACACAAACTAATCATTCTCATGATCAACCTAGCATGGTGCACCAGGGAAGCAAACAATTTACTAATGTGTCGTTGTTGAGGTCTTTTGAATAATCTATTTATGACTCCTGTCAACTGTTGCGGTTTTGATCTATTTGTTCTTACAATACATTTTCCGTGTCCTCGGAGTTATAGATAATTGTTAAAACTTCATTATGACAATTATTTGTACCATCTACGTGTAGACAATTTAT
>APFE030060626.1:16810-28688 GCA_000404065.3 Pinus taeda | reverse complement strand
CTCCAGATGGTTCATGCATCCCTATGATAGAGGAACTTATCCCATCAAGAGAGGAGATACCCCATCCAAAAGAGGGAGTATCCCATTGATGTTGGAACTGAATAACTTCCTCTAGAACACTATAAATATAGGCTTTGGGTCAGAGGAGGGGAGGTTGAAAGTTGAACATTCCAAGGGGTAGATGCTGCTGGAATTAGGACTCCCATTGTAAACTTGTGAAGAGAGATTACCATCCTTTCTTGTTGCCATATTGGAAGTGGGTGAGCTTGTCAAAGTAGAGGAAATCTCTTGTTGGACCCTGGGAGAAGCTTGCACAACACCAAGGCTCAGATTGTAATGGTTCCTTTTTTGTTTCCTTAATACAAATAAGTCCATTCTTCTCAATGATTTGTTGTTAATGAATTATTTCATGTACTCCTTGGTCTATGTGATGAATATGCTTTGTTTTATGATGAATATTCAGGTGTTATGTAATCGTTTGCCTTGTTAGTGTATGCAGGTCTTAAAGTGAAGGAGGAGCTCATCTGGATCAGCAAGGCTGGACTGCTACAACAAGCGTTGGACCTAAGGTAAGATCGAAAAACACTTGGTTTCCCATAGGATAATGAATATTTAGAGAAGGATTGCTCTTGTTTGTTCTGTTTGTCACTAGAGAGTCTTAGACTCCTAGGGAGGTTAGGTTTGTCTGCAAAAATAACTCTTTCCGCATGACAGAATCTAATGGATGGAGAACACCGCGAATGGTTTGTGGCTTCGCTAACACCACATCTAAGGAGTGCACTAGAGTGGAAGAAATTAACGACTCAAGCAGAGGCCTTAGAGATCGTGATGAGGCTACATGAGACCCCGAAGCAGGATCCCAACTTAGGAGTTCAACAGATACATGCGCGGACGAAGAATTTATGCCTTGAGATGTAGAGTCTGAAACATGACAGGACAACTTGACCAAAAGTGTGCGAAGAGGTGTGGTTAAAATGCAAGGGTCAGGGTCATGACAAGGATCACTACCCGATTTTCACAAATTATCTCGCAGGAGGAGGATCGATGCCATTAAGGTTGGAAGCACAAGCAGGACCTAGCGCAGCGCCTACTTTGTGGTGTGTGATTTGTCAAATAGCTAGAAATCATGCCACAGACAACTATCACTTGTTACAGAAGTATACGCAAAATTCGCAACAGTTGTTCTGTAAATTTTGTAGGTTAGTGGGACACGATGAGTGCACTTGTAGAACAATGAGTTAATGATGGATAGAACTCCCAACTATAGAGTTCAGGCCGAAACGCGAGCCCTTGACCAAAATGCAGGAATGGTGCAAACAGGATTTCAGGGGCATGGATGAGGCCGAGGTGGAGGAGGACCTGGAAGAGGTTCCGGATAGTTGATATGCTACAATTGCGAAGGGCCAGGACATTATGCCTGTGATTGCACAAGTCCAATGCGCTCGTCACGTTTGTATTGCAACTTGTTTGATCATGAGACAAAGGATTTTCCTACATTGATATCTAGGATATGCGACAAAGGAGCGCTACCGCCTTCCCTGACTGAGAACCTACAGATGATGAGGTATGAGCTACGCGAGGAAGATCTGAATGTAAAAATTGTGCTCCGAAGTGGAATCGCGATGGGAGATGAAAAAGGAAAACAACCAGAAGATAGTACTTCGGTTCGCAAAGATTCGGTGAAAGAAGCAGAGTTTGATTTGGATCGCACTCGGGAAACCTTCATGGAAGCTAAGAAGAACTTCGTTGATGCCTCCACTTCAGAAAGAAAAGATATATCAATGCCAGAGATGGACCCATCCATGCTCACAGCATTCTTGGAAACATGTATGAAGTTACAGTGCGACAAAAGTTGTAAAAGGGTTACAGGAACTCATTAACAGATGTGCTCAGATCGCGCTAGGAGAACCGTGTGTAGTCAGGAAGATCAGAAAACATAAGACAAGAATGGGAAGAGAGATGAGACTAACCATGCAGATCAAAGAATATGAGAGGGATCAAGTCAACCTGGATTTGTGATTGGATGTGAAAGTTCTGCTGAAATAGACATGGAAGTGAATGGGGCAACCTGCGCTGCAGTGGTCTCCTATTCAACTATGAATGGTGAACCAATAGAAGATAATACCCATGGGGAAATTGCAGGGAATAGCCATGGACATTGAGGGAGCGAGCACACTAGGAGACTTTGAAGTGATAGATATTGTTGATGATAGCAATCCCTAGCCTGCGCTCTTAGGAATTGATTGGGCCATTGACATGAACGGGGTGATTAATCTGAAAAAGTGAAAAAATATTTTTGAAAATAAGTCACCACATGTAATTATACCCCTAGACCCTGCCAAAGGATCACACTATACAGAGTCGATGCGCGACTATGAAAGTGATGATGATTTGGACTGCATCTATAAGATAACAGCACGAAACTAGGACTGGGTGAATCCCACCGCGGATGGGCGGATTGCATGGGAGCGCAAAAGCTCCCATACTTCGGATTCAGATGAGGAGAAGGAGCGATGGAAAAATCAGTTACATGAGGTAACTACACTAGTTTGTAATATGATGACAAGATCGTTGTGTTGCGTATCGACAGAAGTAAGAGACCTGCCTACTTATGATGGTCTAAGTAAGGTAGATACCTTCTTCAATAAATTTGAAAGGGAGGTTCCAGAAAAGAAATGCTTCTAGGCCTTGGATTAGGTAATGCACGCTACGCCCATGAGATGGTGGGATAAACGCAAAGGGAGCTTTGACGACTGGTGTGAATGTAGGAGAATGATGCACATGCGATTTAGGAAGCCTGGGGTGTGATTGACAGAAAAATACAATGGACGGGATGATCCACGTGCGAGTATGGCCAGGCAGACGTAGGCATATGGAAAACAACCTACACAGATGCACTTCAACTCCATGCTAAAAGGTATGATCAATAAACATGTGTTGGGGGGACAATTGTGCAAATGGCTCTTAATGTTGGGCAGACATTACATAGGAATAACATTCACGCAAAAGGTTATCCATGCAGAAGTATTCAAGAAGGTATGCAATGCACTAAAAAAGGTACGTAATGCACAACGAAGTGATTGGGACCTGTGCGTACCCATAGTATTATGGGATTATAGGATGACATGTAAGAAACTGATGGGACAGACACCTTTTAGGCTTGTATATGGGGTGGAAGTTGTAATTCTTATGGAATACATCATGCCTAGTCTCGCAGAAATCCCTAAATCATTGTGCACATTGAGACCTAAGAAAGACAAGCAACCTATGGTACCGATGCGCGTGTCCCCTAGGAATCCATTAAGGACTAGGCTTACCATGGAAGAAAATGGGAAGGCGATCAATTTGGAAGCTGATGAGGAGAATAATTTGAAGAAATCTTGGTAGAGTAGGAGGAGGATGTAGAGATGGAGGTAGAAACCCAAGGTGCATACCCTCTAACCAGGTTGCCTACATATGTTCCTCTGCGGAAGGGAAAAGCAAGGGTGCCCAAAGATCTTGACGAGAGAAAAATCTCTTTGCAAACTCCGCTACTCCCCGACGACGTCATTTTCAATAGAGCACACTTGGGGCGAGTGCCTGCACTAAAATTTGATGACTTGGATCTCGTGAACCATGAGAAGTTCCCACATTTGGCAACCGTGTAGCTCATGTGCCAGAAGAAATACGCGTCGACGGGAGATATAAAGTTGGAGTTGCGTAAGTGGCTGAGAGGTGTAGAAAAGTCAGGACTATTAAACCTGCTTTGGATGCCACATTACCATCATGCCCCTTTGACTATTTTCGTCATCAGGCAGCTGCTCTACCTAGTGCATGATGGGTGCTTATGGTTGGAGGAGCCCATCCCCATCACGAACCACTTAATTCACAGAATTACCCAACTCCCTTGCCAAGGGGAGGACCCAGTGAACATATCGAAGGGTAAAAGTGATGATTTAGCCATCGCGGAGGCCATGAAGAAGAAGTTCAAGATGGAGAAGAAGAATAGAGGATACGCGATTTCCAACATCAACAACGTTGTGATCAAAGTCATGACACAGATATTGGTCGGAAAGGTTATGTGGAAGTGTCACGCGTATGAGGTGCCTACACCAATGGTTGCACTTGCCGCGCAATGCACAGAAGGGGTCCAGTTTCACTGGGCACACTACTTGTGAAAAGAGTTCCTTGAGAACTGCCGTGAGGCACAGGAGTAGGGGAAGACTTTTCATTATGCATGGTTGTTGTTCTCCATCATGCTAGTGGTATGGGAATTGCCCAGGGACAGCCAGTTCCCGACGATTGTGCAGGACCTTGTGGAGGTAGTTTAGTACACTTCACTGTGGGCAACTAGAGAAGCGCAGAGAATCAGGGACAGTAAGATATTCTAGGTGTTCATGGAGATGAACATCAGAATGGGGATTAATGATAACCCACGGTTATCACCTACAGTCTATAACAATTTGCAGAGCTTCGTGGAGTTCAAGGTATATTTCTACGACGTGTACATCAGAGCAAGGAAGTACCCCATGAAGACTTTGCATGAGCTCCCTTATCTGGCGACGGAAGATGTCATATTCGTTGTCCTTGAGTCATGGCCGCCAGAATGGCATGCTCCAGCCAGCTCCATGGTGGAAGCAGAGAAGTCTGTCATGCAGGGGAAAAAGGATGAGGCAAAACTGTGGATGGCACAGTTGGAAGATAAGCAAAGGAATGAAGCAGCAATAGCCAAGGCCCAAGAGGTGCACGATGCTGCAAAGGCGGCGAAAGAGCAGCAGAAGGCAGCAAAGGAGGAGCACGAAGGCTAGAAGTCACCTTTGCCTTAATAGGAAACAGATATAGAGCAAGGTGGTGCGGACCCATAGATAGTGTCTACACAACAGAAACGACAAAGCCCAAAATAGAAGGTAGGGCCACGGAAGAAGTCGAAGGCTACGAAAAATTCTTTCGACCCGATCACCCTCACTAAGGGGGATCTACATGAAATTGGGAAGACAGTGAAGGACATCACTACAAAGGCCCCCCAATAGTTTGTGGAGGAAAACCAGATGGTGTTGGGGGCCCTCCGGGCATAAATACATGAGTTGCAAGTGCACACTTCACAGTCTAGCACTCTATCAACCAGCCTCGTAGTAGGCATGTCCACGAATGAGGAAATGTTGTGTGCCAAAATGACCAACACTATAGTGCTACCAGAGGGAGCACTCGTTATAGAGGATGAGGCTGAAAGGCCTATGGTTAGTGGGCTGAAGGGGATCAGGATAAATATGGTTGCACTCCCTCGGGAGATGCTCTACATTTTGCATGACGAAGTTACTGCAAAACTAGGAGCCAGGGAGGGTCGCGTGCTCCAAGTCATGAGCAAGCAGTGCATCAACATTGAACAGTTGATCCTTGATCCAAAATGGATCTAGAATAGAATTTTACATCTAAAAATGTTCCTCATAGAGGAAAAAAAAAGTCAAGGGATGCTCTTGGAAATAGTCCCATTGCAGAGATCTCTTCATTCTGAATCTAACACAGTTTGAATGGGCTAAAATGGACTTCGGATGAACAAGTTATTGTAAAGAGAAGATTGCCCATTATCCTTAGAAAAGGAAGCAATTTCTTGTAAATGGGACTTAAGGGAAAATGTGTTTTTAAACACAAAATCCCTTAAAGTTCATCGCATCACATTCCTTCATTACATCGCAAATATATATATGTGGAGCATTGATATCACATATATATATTATAAAGGGAGCATTTCATATCGCATTGCAACACATCCAAAGGGAAGGACTTAGCCAAAGGCATAAAGTTTTTGCGATAAGCGATCAGCGATTGCACATGGACCATTGGATTAGGTGTCCAGATCAACAGTTAGGATATGATCGTTGATCGGCGATCAGGGAAGCTTAAGGGCTACAGATCATGGAAGCAGCAACCGCTGATAAGCAATATTGCAATATGCCGATGTTCTGGTGGGCCGATCGATGATATCGGCAATTGGCAATCGGCAACCCTTGATACCAGGATCATTGCACTGCAATATGCCAATATGCAATCAATGATGGTGCTGATATGTGACAGTCCCGACATGCGATATACGATGTGTCAATATTGGCGATCGACGATCGACGATCGACGATCCCCAATACAAAGGCCAATGCACATGCGACATGAAATTGTGACATGCGATAAAGAGCATGGACCTGATAGAGTTATGGATGTGATTGAATATAATTTGAAGTCTGGAATTTCGGATTTTCTTTGTATTCCTGTGTATTTGGGTTTTTGACCGTGCAACAATGTGATTGTGATATTGCGACCAAAGGCAAACCTGATAAGGATTATAGGGGCGAATCTATATTATTTGAAGTCTGGTTAAATGCTCAATGATGTGTTGTCACCATTTTTCCCTGTGTATTTCATTACGTGTTCAAACGCGGGAATTATACACGAGGAAGGCCAAACGACCAGGTTGCCCATGCCCGCTGATTCCTCTTTAACTATACCTGTTCTTGAATCATTTGTGCCACACTGTATGTGGGCATTTTGTAACAATGAGGCGTTGTAACAGGAATGCGTTATACGCAGAGAGCCATAGACCTAGTGAGCCAAATGGCCAGTCGCATAGCCACAGAGCGAAAGAGCTAAAGGGCCAGACGAAGAGACAGAGGAATGACTACATGCAGAGGAACGGATAGGAAGTCATAGAGCTGGAAGAATGCCTCACAAAATCCAAAGAGCACGATCCACAGAGGGGAGCTCACAAAAATGTAGCAGCAGAGAAGTTAGTTCTCTCTTGAGGGAGCCCACAGCTAGGGGCAGAGAAGGAAGCATAGTACTATCTCCCCCTTCATAGAGCTGACAGAGCTGAGAGCCACAAGGCCATATAGCTAGAGAGCTCGAGAAAGCCAGAGAAGCCACCAGAGGTTGGGGCGATGGCAAAGGGGTGATTCCTCAGGAGTTGACCGCAACAAAGATGTAGAGCCAGAGAGCTTGAGTGCAACAAAGTTGTAAAGCCATAGAGCTCAAAACAAACTTCTAAGAGCCATGATGTTGCAATGAAGTTTAGAACAACAAAGAGATCAAATGATCTAGTTGTTTCTGGTGTCTAATGTGTGTTGAAGACAAAAGAAGGAGCTCCAAAGGAAGTAAGAGAATTCTGAGGGAGTTGGTGCAAGATAAAGCTCAAGATAGCTCAGAGCGCTGATTGAAGGAATCTAGTCCAGAGAAGACTAGATCTGTCTACAGAGTATGGACAGCCAGTGGGATAAGATGGTATTCTAAGCCCATAGGTTTAGTTGTAAACCAATGGAGTTGAGCATGGATCTTGTAAAAGAATTGAAGCCATAATACCAAAGAGCCCAGTCGAGTTGACTAGATCTCACAGAGACATAGCCCAAGATATTAGGGTGAACTCCATATTAAACTTGTTGTCTTATGGTTTGTTTACTTTATACATATTTTTTCTATGTGTATGATGTTTATTTGCTACCCTATTTCACTGTTACATGCTACATATCAGTTTTAAGCAAATAAACAGTTAAAGACAAACACAAGCATACACCTATTTCGAGTTCTTTTAATTCCGCAATTGGTTAATCATAAGCATAGATCTTGGGAATATATAAGCTTCGAAGTGGGAGAGGTTCTTGTAAGCTTTACAAGAAGCCTTTAGTGCCCTATTTTTAGATCAAGCCTATAGCACAACAAGGTAGTGGCACAGAACTGACAACTAGTGCAGGTGGTCGAGGAAGCCTGCCAGATGGTCCCAAAGCTAGCCATCCAAGCAAAGGAACCAGCAGAGGCGCGCATCCGGAAAATATTAGTAGAGATGCGTGAGGCAAAGGAAGAGATGGCTAAGGTTTATCTAGAGTTGAACCTTCAGATAGTCAAACTACAATTGAAGGCGCAGCCTTCAACTCCACTAGAGGTTAAGGAACAGTGCGCCAACACAATTACAGCAGCAATATCAGAGGTCAACAATGCAGTGAAAGACTACACAAAGTTGTTCGAGGAGTCATTCGAGGTTCTTACCACTCTACAGGAGGACCCAAACATACAGTGCCTAGAAACAGAGGCATGCAAGCTACAACAAAAATATGATGATGTAAAAGGGACCGCGCAAATAGTTTCCCTTACATAGAGGCTCGCATAGATGCAGTAGGCGAAAGTGCTCAAGGAGTAGGTGGATGCTTCTCAACAGAAGGAAACAATTTTGAAGGAGCTCTTACAACCATGGATTAATGAGTTGTACGTCATTACCACCTCTATTGAAGCAAAGCTTGCATACATGCAAGGACCACAGGAACAGGTTTAGGGAAGCAGTTTAGCTACAACGGTCTCTGAACAACACGTCCAGGAAGTACAGTAGGTAGCTGATCAATGCACTACCGATCTTGTAGCAATCCAGGCAATGTTGGGAGGTCTTTGTTCAAAGATCTCCGCACCGACAGAGTGACTCAAGGGTGAGTCACGATGTTTTTGTTGGGGGCCTGTTGGGCATGGGATCCCCCAAGGGAGGTTTTGCGGCTTAGAGCCAGATTTTGGTCAAAAGTTGTAACCCCGATGTAAAGACTCTGCATTTTGTGGGCGCAGAGCACATAGTTTGTAAAAGAGTCATAGGATTTTCTGCCCTCAATTTTGTAATGTAATGTCAGCTGTAGAGATCTACCCATGGTCTGCGGACCATGGGATTGTATAAATAGAGCAAGGCTCTAAGTAATCAATATATTATGGAATAATAATGATAAGGATGAAGGATTGAGTCGTATCTGAAGTGTAAAGTCTAGTTTTGGGTCGTAGAGTAGGAGAAGGCTCTGCAGCTGAGTGTGTTGAGGCCTAGTAGTCCACAGCTGAGTGCGCGGACCCCTGTAGCTGAGTGCGTAGGGCGAGTCAAGTCTGTAACAGTTAGAGCATTAATAAAGAGAATTTTCATATCCATTTTGCTTATTTATTTCCTATTTTATGCATATGTTACATTGAATATACATTGCACTTTTAATGCTTATATGATGCACGAATATTTATGAATGTGTTGAATAAGTGAATGCAAGATAGAATATCTGTTTAAGCGAAGTTAACTAAGATCTTTAAGAAGATAAGTAAGGTACGTGGTTTAATTTGGGGAAATAGCACGAGACGCTGCCTTAGCAGTGCGAAAGAATCTCAGCCCCTGGTTAGGGCTGCACAAAAGGTGATTATAATAGATCGCGAAGGTATTGAAGGTTAGTGCAATGCACAAAGTGACCTACACAAAGGTAGGCATAGTTGGACTAAATCGGCACCTCAGACATCTCAAGGGTGTGGAAACTTGGTTCCAGCATCCCCCCATACTGCTTCGAGTGAGACTTCATTCAGCGGTCTGCAGGTTGATGCCGAAAGGTAGTAATGTAGGGATTTGTTGGGCTAATTAACTCTCAACCTGGGTCAGGCCCCCACAAGCCAACAACTTGTCCTCATAGCTCCCCATAGGGTAACACTATTCCTTGACAGTGCCTCGGAAAAAGTTCCAAGAGGGTGCAAGTATAAACAGAGAGGGTTCCTCAACCCTTTTCTCATAGTAAGTTTCCCACCATTCCTTGACATGGGTGGTGACCTTAAGCAGTGCAAAAGTAATATTTTCCTTATTGGAGAAACTATAGATAAAAAAATAATCTCCCAGCAGATTCAACCATTTATCTACCACATATGCATCTATTTGACCTTCAAATGTAGGCATCTCAAATTTAACTTATACCTTGAAGGGGATGACACCTCCAAAGTGACTGTTGCATGAGGATGCATTGCCTATGGGCATCCAACGAAGGATCTCAGAAAAGTTGTCCATCATCTCATTCCTTTGTCGCTCGAGGGCTTCTTCAAGCAACAGTTTGATAAGATCCCTTGCTTCCTCGTCTTTCTCTTCTTCTGCCATGGGAGGTCATCGACAGGGATGGTTTTGCAAAGGCTCAACTAGTTCAAGTCCCAACTCCTTACACCCCAACCACATTAGGGACATGCACATAAAAACAAAGAAAGAGTATACCATTGATCCAAATTTATGAATGAACAAAATGAAATACAAATATAAATAGGAAAATAGAGCTACAATGAAAACAAAGCTTTAGTTCATTAATAACAAAGTATTGAAAATTGTTACATGCATAATGGAAATAAACTAGCTTGGGCGATGGTAACTTATCTCTGAGAAGAGATGTGGCAGCTACATGCCTTCTAAATTGTGTTACATTGAGGCTCAATGACCTATTTATTATTGAGAAACAATGGAAAACACTAAACATCTAAAAACCTAACCCTAGGAGATGAAGCACCAAACATTTGTGGGCCCCATTGGGGTAAATTGGTACATCAACTTCCCGGGGTCATAACTTTTGTTGGGTTGTGTTATATTCTTTCCACGACTAGCCCACATAGTTAACTAGGTGGTTAGAAGGGGGCGGAGCCCCCCCTTCATTGCGTCGATTGCGTAGCGGGGGGAGTCATAGGGGGTTTGAGGGGAAATTTTGGTTTTGGACTTGGGTAGACCTACCTATGGTTTTGTGCATGTTTTTCGCACATGGTTTTGGACGCGATGGTTTTCAGTCCATGGAATTGGATGCTTCGGCATGTATAAATATGTATTGTAACATTGAAAGGAACATAATGAAAAATCAAGCTGGTAGTCCTGGCTTTGGGTCCAAGGGAAAATCTCTCTGTATATGTGTTTTATGTGTTATGCTCTCACATTGTTTATTTTATGTGTTTTAGAATTCGTATGCAGGTAATTTTTGTATGGGGTTAAAACCTACATTTGGTACCAGAGTTGTTTTGGCTTCAAGGGAATGCCTTTGTTGCTGAGGGGTTTCGCTCAAGCCTGTGGTAGACCTTGTTCAATGGGAGATCTGCGAGATCGATTCTCGTGGTGAAAGAAGATGGTGAGTAGTGGAAAGATAAAGATCGAGAAATTTAATGGTCAGAGTTTTGAGTTGTGGAAACTCAAGATGGAGGATCTGTTGGTGGATAAAGATCAGTGGATTGCGGTAGATCTAGGTACTAAACCAACGGGAGTGTCTGATGAAGAATGGAAGAAGTTGGATCGGAAGGCAAAGAGCACAATACAATTGTGTGTCTCAGATTCAGTATTGTTGAATGTATCAGGGGAAGCTACGACTAAGGCTTTGTGGAACAAGTTAGGGACTTTCTACCAATCTGTCTCTGGTGAATAAACTGTTCCTGCGAAGAAAGTTGTATAACCTGAGGATGAAAGATGGAGACTTGGTCACAGAGCATATGAATGCATTTAATATTATGATAAGTCAGTTATTATCTATTGATACTAAAATTTTAGATGAAGATAAGTGCATCAGTTTGTTGTGTTCTCTACTAGATTTGCGTGATAGTATGGTTATTGCAAAAGGTAGCAATACAACTTCCTTGCAGTTTGCTGAAATAGTCTCATCCTTGCTGACGAAGGAGATGAGATGGAAAAATATGGAGAGCCAGAATGGTGATGCCTTGTCTGTACAAGGACAGTCCCAGAACAGAAACAAAAATAGGTCATCGAGTAAGAGATCTAAATCTAGAGGGAGATCTAAATCTCCAGGAAAACTTGTAAAACTGGTGTGCTGGAAATGTGGAAAGGAAGGGCACTACAAAAGGGACTGTAAATATAAAGCTCCTGATAAAGGTAATGGATCTGATGATGCTCCTTCTGCAGAGGTGAAAACCACCTCAGATGAAGGTGGGGATGTGTACTTGGCTTCTTCAAGTACACATGTATATCATGAGGTATGGTTGATTAACTCAAGTGCATCCTTTCACTTAACTCCCCATAGAGAGTGGTTCTGCGAGTATGAGAAATATGATGGTGGTGATGTCTTCTTGGGGGATGATAGGAAATCTAGAATCGTTGGTCGTAGAAAAGTCAAGT
>APFE030060625.1:0-13986 GCA_000404065.3 Pinus taeda | reverse complement strand
GAGGGGGGGATGGCCCATGATTCGGTCTTTCCACAACCAAATCGATTTGCCATTGCCGGGGACTTTATACAAATGCGATCTAAAGAAGTCTAGCCCTCTACAACAGAGTCTCCAAGCCAAAGTGCCTTTAGAAGAAGTGGCTGGGTTGAAGGAAGTGATCGGACTATTCCTTAAATATTTGTGGATAAAAATCTGACTTGTTGGATGCAAAGGCTCAGAGGTTACCTGCCACAGGATCTTGCAGCCCATCGCTAAGTTGGCTTGGAGAGGGTCTCTGATTTGTAGGCCGCCCTCCTTGATAGGACGCTTCACCAAATCCCAATTGACAAGGTGAAAACGATTATTGTTTCCCTTACCTCCGCTCCACAGGAAATTCCGGATAAGACATGATATTTGGTCAGCTATTTGTCTTGGAGCCATAAGGAGTGACGCTTGGAAGGTGGGCAGCGCGGACAGGACCGACTTGATAAGAGTGAGCTTACCTCCTGAGGATAGCCAGATTCCACCCCATGCAGCAATCTTCTTGTTGAACTTGGAGATTACCTCCTCCCATAGATTGTTCCTATTAGAGCCCAGCGTCAACGGGAGACCCAAGTACTTGATTTTATCCCATTCAGCATATCCTTTGAAGCCCAGTTCGCTGGCTATTCTGTCGATGGTTTGTTGATCGGCATTCCAGGCAAAGACTGCGCTCTTCCTTTCACTGATGAGGGCGCCAGTGACATTGCAGAATTTTTGGAGGATTAACTTGAAAGCTTTTGCCATTCTCAGGGATGCACCACCAAGTAAGATAGCATCATCAGCAAACAGCGCATGATTCACTGAAGGGACCTCTTGCACAATTCTAATTCCAGGGATGAATCCACGATGTTGCTCCTGAGATAGTTTCCTGCTTAATGAATCCGCCAGCAGAATGTAAAGAAAGGGGGACAAGGGGCAGCCTTGCCTCAAACCCCTGGTGGCAGAGAAAAATTCTGTTGGCCTCCCATTAACCAATGGAGCTATCCAAACATTGTCTGTGCATGCTTTGATGATATTTATAAAATCTTGACAAAACCCGAAGGCTTCAAGGACCCTGAACAAAAAGGATCGGTTAACACGATCAAAAGCATTACTCATATCTAATTTCACTATCATACCTTGTTCTTTCCGGGCAAAGCTGGACTGGAGGGCCTCTTGAATTTGAATGACGTTGTCGAAGATTTGTCTGCCTTGTACAAAGCCTCCTTGAGCTGGGGAAATTAGATGTTGAAGGAGAGGCTTAATCCTATTAGCCAACAGTTTCGCCACGATCTTGTATGATGAGTTGCACAGGGAGATCGGCCTATACCTGTCAAACGATCTTGGATTAGTTTCCTTGGGAATAAGAGCGGAGATCGGCCTATACCTGTCAAACGATCTTGGATTAGTTTCCTTGGGAATAAGAGCTAGAAATGTAGATTTTGTTCCTCCTCCCATTTTTGCCTTTTTCAATACTCCTCTTATCATTCTGAAGAGGTCAAATTTAATTATTTCCCAACAGATCCTGTAAAAATGAATTGAAAACCCATCAGGGCCCGGGGCTTTGTCGGGGTCCATCGACCATACTATATTGGTGATCTCTTCCTCCATTGCTGGGCGCATCAATGAGGCATTAGCTTCCTCGCTTACAAGGTTGGGTACGACCGATAGAAAGTCCAGTTCGTCCTCCTCCTGACCTTTTCTCTCTGCGCTAAGGAGATTTCTGAAATGATTTGTCGCTGCCTCTTGGATTTGAGCGAAGCCTTTATAGATCTGTCCACTGGAGCTGGTGATTTCGGCGATATGATTTCGTGAGAGGCGGGCCCTGCATTGTTTATGGAAGTATGAGGTGTTCCTGTCCCCTGATTTCAACCACAGACTTCGGGACTTTAATCGCCAGTACTCCTCTTCCTTCCTGAAGGAGCAATACACATTCTTTTGAGCCGTTTTTTCTTGGGCCAGCTCTGATGCCGAAGGGAACGTGTTTTCCATTTCAAATTGAATGCCTTCCAATTGAGAGATTGCCTCCTTCCGCTGCCTGTTGGGAGGTTGTATGGATTTCTTTATCCATAGTTTGAGAGCTGATTTTACCTTCTTCAATTTCTGTTCCCACACGTAACTTGGGGAGCCATTGACGTCCATTTGCCATGCTGATTGAACTGTGTCCATGAACCTGTCCTTGCCTGCCCAGAGAGGGCTGAAGCGGAATGGCAGGGGGCCTAAATCTTCTTCTTCCTTTAGACAAAATAGAATTGGTTTATGATCCGAGGTGAGTTTTGGAAGGATTTTCGAGAACGCAATTCTTTTGTCCATCATTAGAGAGTTGTTGATGAGGAACCTGTCCAGTCTGGCTGCAATATGGTTATCTCCAGTTCTGTTATTTGTCCAGGTGAACTTACCTTTGACTGGTTTGAGATCCACCAAGACCCATCTCTGGATCAAACTGCCCACTGTTCTGCTGAAGGGATCTTTGGACTGAATCCCTCCTTTCTTTTCTTTTAAATCTAGAATTATGTTCAGGTCCCCCCCTAAGACCATATTTGAAGGACTGTTTAGCTCTAAAAACTCTGAGAGCGATCTCCAGCATTCTTTCTTCTCTTCATAATGTACTGGGACATATAAATTAAACAGGGCGAGGGAGAGGTTACTTACAGTATGACGCAACTCTGTAAATATCCAGTGTTGAGTTACTAGACTTCGTTCTAAGGAGAAACTTTTAGTCCAGAAAGTGCCTAGACCACTAGCAGTTCCCCTTGCGCTAACGGCCTTTCCTGAGTCAAATTTCCATTTGTTGATGCTGGTGTTTAGAAGGGCTTCCCCTTCTACTTTTGTCTCTTGGAGCATGAGGATGTCAGCGGTCTCTATCTTCAGTAAATCTTTGATTGCTTCTGCCTTATTGGGATTACCCAGACCCCTGCAGTTCCAAGAGATCATCTGCATCATTTACCGCTAGAAGGGGTGGGTCCTCCACCTTTGGAGGTCCTTGGCCTGACAGTTCTCCCTAGGGTCATTTCTATTGTTGCTTGACTGCCGAGAGTTTTTTGTTTTTCTGACTCCTCTTCTCTGGTTTCTTTGTTTGTTCTCCGTCCAGCCCTTTTTGTTACTTTTTCATGGGATTCATCATCTGAAGACCCAATATTCTCTATTGGGTTTTTCTTCTTTTTTATTATATCTGCATATGATGGCGAAGATATATTGCTTGTGAAGGTGCTTTGAATATTGCCTGGATCTGTAGCTTCCATAGTGGCTGGCTGAGTGGGTTCTTCTTCCTCTGCTTCCGGGGGATCTGGGGGAGGCGCTAGGGTTTCAAAAGGATTTTTGTCTCCCTCTTTGGCCTTTGGTTCACTGCTTCCGGCGTTGTGGTTACTTGTGCTTCCGTTGTCAACTTTGCTCTCGGGTCCTTTGGCCTTGCTTTTGTTGCTCTGCCTGTTTACTGTTGTTTTCTTTGCCTGTTTCCATTGGTCTTCTTTTCCTTTTTCTGCTGTCTCCTCGCTTCTTTTTTTACAGTATCTGGCGAAATGCTCGTACTCATGGCAGAAATGGCATTTAAAGGGCAGCTGTTCGTAATCGAGTTCTTGGATATGAGACCAGTTTTCCACCGTAAGCTGGATCGCTTCAGGTAATCCGATTTCCAAGTCGACCTCCACACAGATCCGGGCACAGGAGTACTGGTCTTTCCTTGGGGCTTGATCGATGTATTTTCCCAGAGCGTTTCCAATTGATCGTAGGGAGCCCTGGTTCCAGCAGTGCAAAGGGAGATGCGGAAGGCGAACCCAGACCGGGACCGCCCTGGGTACATCCTGCGCCGGATCGAAATCAGTAGACCATTTGTTCAAGTAAAGACCTTGGGGCCCCATGAAGTATGGCCCGTTTCTGAAGATCAGGCCTCGATCTTCTGTTGTATCGAACAGAAATACGAAGAACCCTTTGCCCACAAAGTAAATCTTGATTCCTTCGCTGACCAGAGGGAGCCAGTTCCTTTTGACCCATTCTTCAACAGCTCTCGGAGACGGCCACAGCCCGGTGAATTGACCAATCAGACCATTCTCGGCGAGATTCAAAGCTGATCTGCAAATTTCTTCTTCAGGGAGAGCGACCTTAGGGATGCTGTCCAATTTCTTCACGAATTTCTGCTGCTGCCCAGAAGCGGGACGTTTGCCAGAGGCTTCTACAAGGGCCTTAAAGGCCGCAACTTCAGGGGGGAGGGGAGGAGGGGCCTCAAGGCCACCTCCAGACGCCATGAGGGAGAAGCTCGGGGGCGGGCGGGCTAGGGTTGCGCAGCAGGCGCAGAGCGGGAGCCGGCGGGGATGTTGATAGGACTTTCAAGCAAAAACTCCTAATTTGTTGTATGGATACTTAATATAACTCTTCTAACCCTTCTTTTAGATCTGATACTGTAGGCAACAAATGTAGCTTTTCATAATTATTTTAATAAGTGGAATATGTTTATTCAATGCAGAAGAATTTGCACAGGATAAAAATATAAGGTCAGGTTGCTATGGTGCTTTATCATATTTTGTAGGCCATTAATACTTGTCCCTATAGATAGTTGGAGGCTCACGGCTCACATGCACTCCTGATTTTATGGGCTATTTGTGGTTGAATGAATTCTTCTCCTTGGAATATAATTTTGTTTCTTAAGGTCAAAATACCCCAAACACATAACATGGTAAAGCCCTCAAATCTTTTTCATACATCTCTCCAATCCAAGAACGAAAGAAAATATAACAATGTCCTCTACTCCCACTTGTTTTTTTTCACTTATTTGAAGCACTTCAACCTATACTACTTTAGAGAAATCACAATAAACAAAAAAGTTACTAACAATTTCCACATTTTCTTTCATACAATGGATCTCCCTCGACCCTACATGTTACTTTTCTGACAATTTTCTGATGTCAAAATTTTGTTGACAAACTAACGAGAGGAAAATTTTGACTTTTAAAGGGAAGTCTAACTTCCACACTACCTGAAGCCAAAAAATTCTTTCTCTAGCTTGGTTTTCTTAGGTCCAACACCAACATTGAAGGTAGAAGCAACAAGAGCGAAGGCAGGGAAGCATCTTAGTTGAATATCCCCAATTTTATTGTGTACCCTTTAGACCCCTAATTTTTAGACCACTTAATAAGTGTCTTCTTGATCTAAACGTTTTATGGCACTCACTGCTAATACATTTACAAAAAAATTCCATTCCTATGATTCTCCCCCTTGCCTAGACCAAGTCTTCTCCCAAATTCTAGCACTTATCCCATACGTTCCTTCCATCATTTACTACTGCATCCTCCAAAATGAAATATCTTATGCATTAGGATATTTAACAAGGCTTCAAACATCCTAAAATAAATTTACACTCAATTCAGGGGTCTTGTCACGCTCTCTTCTTATTTTCCGCAGCATGTTTACAAGATGCCCATTTTTCTATGAGAGGGTAGACCCTTACCAGAGATTCCCATTGATGCAGGAGCATCTGGACTTAGTGAGCAATGTGAAGGTTTGTTCACATGTTGTGGCTAAATGAGTGAATTTCATTGACCTGAGTTGTCAAAAAATCAGTTTTGGTCGAGAGGGTTGGATCTCTCGAAAATGATCTGTAATTCATTATTGTAATAGTTAGGAAACTGTCTTATTTTAGACTAAGGGATAAATTTGTTAGCATAGGTGTGTAATAGAGATTGAAAATAGAGATTTGATTGTTAGATTGATTAAAAATAGAGATCAAGTTGTTCGTACCGTTAGAATAGGATTTGATTCATAAAATGAAGAAAGCGTAATGAAGAAGGATTAGTTGAGATGATTGAGGATTGAGAGAGAGGTGAGAGTTGAGTGATAGATAGGTTTTGAGGATGTAACTGGGCGAGAGGGAAAAGACTCTGTAATTATCATTATATTGAAGAAATTGATTCAGTGTGTGATTGCGCATCAATTCTAGTGAAGACTCTCATTTACTTCCATGAATCTGCGTTCTGAAGCGCATCTGGGTATTTTCTCTATTTTTCGTATTTTAATTATAATCTCAATGTTTATGTGTTAATCATGCTTATTAGTATTAATAGCGGGGGTAAAAGAGCACAGAAAAGCTCGATCATGATTGAAGGCCCGTACTCCATCCTAACCATCGATCTAAAGTTCAATTGCTTACGTCATAGTCAACAGCATGGTTAGGCCTGTTTTTAACCTGTGTGTTGGTTGTAGACCCCGCAGATCGTAGGATCCGATTGATTCCATTATCTAACGGATATCTGGGTTTTAAAGTGATCAGATTTTAAGTCTAAACCCAGACCTAAATTTTTATAGATCAAGGTTTATGAACCATGTCGGCTCCGTGAGGCGAGTAACTATCGCGCAAGTTCCCTGTGCAATATTGTTGTCAACCGTTGGATGAGTCGCTAATTGCTAACCGTTGGATTATATCACATCACATCATTCAAGGTTGAATGAACCTTGGCCAGGAGAAATTGTGATTTTCAATGTCATTGCCGACCGTTAGATTTGGAGAGAGAAGATCAATGACGTAGAGTGAAACGTTGTCTTCTAAAGGGAAAGTCAACGTGGGACCAGCTACTGTTCAATTTCCGTTCAATTGTTGTTTAGTTGATGTTCAATTATTGTTTAGTTGTTGTTCAATTGTTGTTCAGTTGCTGTTCAATTGACCTCCTTTGTCTTTTTTGGTATCAGAGCACAGAGATTGAGTTTGACTACAATAAACATGCCGCCAAGGAGAGGAGCTAGCATAGGTAGAGGAAGACTTGAAACATATATAGTTCTATTGGAGGAGATCCGGAGTCTGCATACAAGGATGGACACAATGGAGACTGTGCAGAGGAGAACACCTAATGAAGGAGATGTTAGTGTTGCAGAAGAATCTTCTGAGGAAGAAGAAGAGGAGGAAAACGAAACTACCAAAGTTATCAAGATGTTGGCTAAAGTAGGTGGAATATCAAAGGTGGAAATTCCTGTATACGAAGGGAGTCTCAATGCAGAAGAGCTAACAGATTGGATTAGTTCACTAGACAAATATTTCGACTATGAAGAGGTTGATGACAGAAAGAAGGTGAAATTTGAAGTTACCAGATTGAAGGTTCACACAGCTATTTGGTGGGATGAACTACAAAAATTGAGAACAAGAAAAGGAAAGTCCAAGATCAAGCAATGGGACAAAATGGTGAGTAAAACGAAAGCTAAATTGATGCCAAAATAATATCAGTTAAATCTTTTCAAATAATTACAAAATTTAAGGCAATAAGGAATGTCTGTTAAAGAATACACAAAAGAGTTTTATAGATTGAGTATTAGAGTAGGACATGCAGAGGATGATATGGAGAAGGTAGCAAGATATATCAATGGCTTAAGATATGACATACAGGATGAGATCAACTTGCTAAGTCTGAAGACCATTGAAGACGCCTATCAAGCAGGTTTGAAGGCAGAAGAAAAGATGTTGAGAAAACAAAATCAGAGGAATAGAGGGAAAAGTTCGGTAAGAGGTAGAGGAACTACTAGACCAAGGTTTTAGCAACATCAACATGAAGCAGGAAGTTCAAGTCGTAGACCACCACAGAGGGGAGATTTTAATAGAGGAAGATTTGCACCGAGAGGAAGAGGTTGAGGAAGAGATATTCAATGTTACACATGTGGAGAATGGGGACATGTATCGTGGGACTGTGCTCATAATAGAATAGCAAGTGAGAGGAATGTGAATGTGGCTGAGGAAAAGCAAGAAACACCTCGAATTATAGAAAAGGAAGAATTCCCTGAAGTAGGAGAATCCCTGTTGTTGAAAAGGGCATTGCTTAACGCAGAGAAAGAGATTGAAGAACCAACTCAGAGGAAGATTTTATTCAGAACTACATGCAAATCCAAAGGTAAATGTTGTAAAGTAATAATTGATAGTGGAATCACTGATAACCTTGTTTCTATAGAGATGGTGGACAAGATAGGATTAGTGAAGATAGTGCACCCTAATCCTTACAAAGTGTCATGGTTGCAGAAAGGACATCAGATTATTGTGACATAACAATGCAACGTAGAGATACAGATTGGTACGTATAAGGATGTGATATTGTGTTATATAATGCCAATGGATGTATGCTATGTATTTCTGGGAAGACTGTGACAGTTTGATCAGAAAGCTATTCATGATGGGAGGAAAAATACTTATACTTTGGAGAAGAATGGAAATAAACATACACTGCTGTCGTTGAAGGATGACGCTAACAAAGGAGCACCTAGAAGCATTGTTATGCTGATGAGTGGAAAGAAGCTATTGCAAGAGGTAAGAAAAGGTGAAGAAATGTATTTTGTTGTCATAGGGAGACCTAAGGTAATTTTAACTTCCACAAACTTAGATGATTTACCTCAAGAAATCAAAACTCTATTAAATGGTTTTGTTGACATTATTGTGGATGAGTTTCCAAATGCATTGCCACCAATCAAGAGTATTAGTCATCATATTGATCTAATACCAAGAGCAAGTTTGCCAAACAAAGCAGTGTACATATTAACTCCTCAAGAGAATGCAAAAGTTGGAAGACAGGTGCAAGAACTGATGGATAAGGGACTAATCAGAGAGAGTCTTAGTCCATGTGTTGTGCCAACAATACTTAGTCCAAAGAAAGGAGGTGAATGGCGTATGGGTATGGATTCCAGATCCATAAACAAGATCATTATTAGGTATAGGTTTCCTTTGCCACACATGGATGATTTGATGGATTGTTTGAGTGGGTCAAAGTATTTTACTAAAATAAATCTGAAGAGTGGATATCATCAAATAAGAATTAGAGAAGGAGATGAATGGAGGACTGCATTTAAAACAAACAGTGGGTTGTATGAGTGGTTAGGGATGCCTTTTGGACTCAGTAATGCACCTAGCACATTCATGATATTGATGAATGAAGTCTTGAGGGAATATGCATGCAAGTTTGTTATTGTTTATCTTGATGATATTATAGTTTTTAGTAGAAGTAAAGAAGAACATCTAGAGCATCTTGAATTGGTTTTAAGAACTCCGTAGTAATAGAAACTGCTGATAAATCTGAACAAATGTAGTTTCATGAAAGAAGAATTAATTTACTTGGGATTTGTAGTTTCTAAAGAAGGGTTGAAAATGGATCTAGAGAAAGTCCAAGCAATTTGGAATTGGCCTATTCCAAGGAATATATTTGAGGTAAGAAGTTTTCATGGTCTTGCAAGTTTTTATAGGAAATTTATGAGAGGGTTTAGTCAGATTTGTGTACCAATTCTTGAAAAAATCAAGGAGACTAATCATCCGTTCAAGTGGACAGAAGCAGTAGATAGGAATTTTAAGTTGTTGAAGAGGAAAATCATAGAGAAATGAGTTTTAACTTTACCCAATTTTGGAAAAGTATTTCAAGTTGAAACTGATGCTAGTGGAGTTGCAATTGGAGCAGTTTTGAGTCAGGAAGAGAGACCAATAGCATACTTTAGTGAGAAATTAAATGAAGCGTAGAAGAAGTATTCTTCTTATGATAAATAATTTTATGCTATTGTACAAGCCTTGAAAAAAGGAAACATTATTTTCTACCAAAGGAATTTATATTGTATTATGACAATCATGCATTACAGTTTATAAACAACCAGCTAAAATTGAACCAAAAACATGCCAAGTGGGTAGAGTTTTTGCAGAGCTTTACTTTTGTGATAAAGCACACAAGTGGTAAGTTGAATAAAGTCGTTGATGCTTTAAGCAGGGTAAATTTATTGTGTAAGAATTAAAAGTTGGTGTTGTAGGATTTGAAGAAATGGTTGAAATGTATAAAGATGACGTAGATTTCAAAGATATTTACACAGTAGTGCAAAATCCAATAGTTCATAACGAAATTCAATGGTTAGATTATCTTATCCAAGGAGGTTTATTGTTTAAAGGAAACAAGTTGTGCATTCCCAAATGTTCTATAAGGGAAAATATAATAAAGGAGAAACATAGTGGAGGATTATCTGGTCACTTTGGACAAGACAAAACCTTTGCTTAGGTAAATACTTTTTATTATTGGCCAAAGATGTAGACTGATGTTAAGAGATTTGTTGAGAAGTGCAGGATATGTCAACATGCTAAAGGGAGAAGCTAGAATACAGGATTGTACCAGCCATTGCCAATACCATACTGACCATGGGATGCAGTTAGCATGGATTTTGTTTTGGGATTACCTAAAACACAAAGGGGGAATGATTCCGTTTATGTTGTGGTAGATATATTTTCCAAGATGGCACATTTCATTTCATGTAAAAAGACTAGTGATGAAACACATATTGTTAATCTATTTTTTTCGGAAATTGTAAGATTACATGGATTGCCTGTAAGTATTGTGTCTGATAGAGATACAAAGTTTGTAGGGCATTTCTGGAGAACTCTTTGGAAGAAACTAGGAACTAACCTTAGTTTCAGTTTAGCATACCATCGTGAAATAGATGGAAAGGCAAAAGTAGTAAAGAGAAGCTTGGGAAATATATTGAGAAGTTTAGTGTATCAAAATCCTAAGCAGTGGGATTTAGCACTAGCTCACGCTGAGTTTTCTTATAATGACACTCCAAACCGAAGTACTGGAATGAGTCCAGTTCAAATTATTTTTGGGATGAATCCAAGAAGTGTGTATGAGCTTAGAAATTTGGGTAAACAGGAGACAAGAAGTTTAAAAGCTGAAGAGTTTGCAGAGCATATGCAGAGACTACAAGAAGATGTCAAAGGAAGATTGTAGGAAAGCAGTGACAAATACAAACAGAGATTATATATGAAAATAAGAGAAAAAGAATTCCAAGTAGGATATTTAGTGATGGCGTATTTGAGAAAAGAAATATTTCCTATTAAGACTTATAATAAACTAAAAATGAAAAAGATAGGACCATGTAGAATTGTAAGAAAGTTTTCAACTAATGCTTATGAAATTGAATTGCCGGAAGGGATTGTAATATCACCTATCTTCAATATTGCAAATTGTATTCGTACAAATAGATAGAAACAGAGCTACAGGAGGAAACTACAGAAGATGAAGTTCAAATTTTGAACTGGGAAGAACAAACGCCAAAGACAGTTAAGAGAGAGATGGAAGTTGTTTTGGAGAAAAGAGTATCCAAAAGAACCAAAGGATGGGTTTATTATCAATATCTAGTCAAATGGAAAGGACAGCCAGTGGAGGATGCTAGTTGGTTGACACCAGCAGAGTTGCAGAAGTATGGAGTAAACCCTGAAAGTCTGAGGGATGATTCTTTTCTTCCTTGGGAGTCTGATGTAGGAGCATCTGGACTTAGCCAGCAATGTGAAGGTTTGTTCACATGTTGTGGCTAAATGACTGAATTTCACTGACTTGAGTGGTCAAAAGTCAATTTTGGTTGTTCAGGATGGATCTCTCGAAAATGATTTGTAATTCATTATTGTAATAGTTAGGAAATTGTCTTATTTTAGAATAAGGGATAAAGTTGTTAGCATAGGTGTGTAATAGAGCTTGAAAATATAGATTTGATTGTTAGATTGATCAAAAATAGAGATCGATTTGTTCGTACAGTTAGAATAGGATTTGATTGATAAAAAGAAGAAAATGTAATGAAGAAGGATTAGCGTATATGATTGAGGATTGAGAGAGAGGTGAGAATTGAGTGGTAAATAGGTTGTAAGGTTGGAACAAAGGTCTGTAAAATTGTTGTAATTGAGTGAGAGGGCCAAGACTCTGTAATTATCATTATATTGAATAAATTGATTTAGTGTGTGATTGCATGTCAATTCTGGTGAAGACTCTCATTTACTTCCATGAATCTACGTTCTGAAGTGCATCCGGGTGTTTTCTCTGTTTTTCGTATTTTAATTGTAAACTCAGTGTTTATGTGTTAATCACAATTATTAGTATTAATAGCGGGGGTAGAAGAGCACAGAAAGGCTCGATTGTGATTGAAGGTCTGTACTCCATCCTAACCATCGATCTAAAGTTCAATTGCTTACGTCATAGTCAACAGCGAGGTTAGGCCTATTTTTAACCTGTGTGTTGGTTGTAGACCCGCAGGCCATAGGATCCGATTGATTCTGTTATCTAATGGATATCAGGGTTTTAAAGTGATCGGAGTTTAAGTCTAAGCCTGGACCCGGATTTTTATAGATCAAGGTTTATGAACCATATCGGCTCTATGAGGCGGGTAAGTGTCGCGCAAGTTCCCTATGTGATATCGTTGTCAACCGTTGGATGATTCATTGATTGCTAACCATTGGATTATATCACATTACATCATTCAGGAGTGAATGAACCTTGACAGGGGGAAATTGCGATTTGTGATGTCACTGCCGACCATTAGATCTGGAGAGAGGAGATCAACGACGTGGAGTGAAGTGCTGTCTTCTAAAGGGAAAGTCAACGTGGGACCAGTTGCTGTTCAATTGTTGTTCAGTTGCTCTTCAATTGTTGTTCAGTTGTTGTTTAATTGTTGTTCAATTGCTATTCTATTTTTTTTCAATTGACCTCCCATACAATAGAACCTCCTTGTGAAGACTTTATTTCCTTCCTAAATAATTCTTTAGAGGATAGCCTTCTCAAATATTTAGACTTCATAACCTTACCCCACAACCCTTCATTATAGGAAAGCCTCCAAACAATTTTGTTAAGAGCCTAACTAAAGCAACACAAATTTTTTAATCTCCAACATCAAGCCTAATTAAGGTTTCCCACTTTATTCCATTTTACTATAGAAATTTCTTTATTTTCTTTATTTCCACTCCAATGGAAGTTGAAGCACTAATCTTGTAGAGGATAAATTTTGATATGTGAGCAATAGACATCCAATACATCAGAAGGCTTCCCATAATAGCCTTCATTAATATTAATCTACCACCCTTGGGAAACCACCTATTACACCATAGAGAAACAATTGCTTAATTTTTATTGTACAACCATATACAATATTCACACAACAAATTTTAAGCTTTATGATGAAGCCTAAGTATTTGATGCCTTCAGATAATTTCAACATATTAGTTGGGAGAAGGGAGATTATTTAAGCTTTTACTTCATCCACAATGTTAAACAACATTGATGACTTTCTCAAATTAATCTCCATGCCTATGACCTTGCAAAAAACATCCAAAATCTCTTTTCTCTTTCTTATTCGAGAAACAAAACATTTTTCAAAGTTCAAGATGTCGTCAACAAAGAGATTATTTCACACTTGGAAATTTTGACTTCTTCCAAGGTTCTAACTCTCCTATATTTTTATTATCAACATACTGATACCTTTGGTTACAAGTACAAAGAAAAAATGAGCTAAAGGATACATCACTATTGAAGTCCTTTAGAAGCATCAAAGAAAACCAATGGGGACTCATTTGATAATACTGCAAAGGAAGCTACGAAAAGGCATCCTATACTCCATTCCACAATTTGCAAATCCATGGCCAGTTGGATCAGTAATAGTCTAAGATATAACCAATTTACCTTGCCATGTGCTTTTAAGAGGTATAACTCCATCACTACAATAGGAAGATCCTAGGTTTAATTGAATGCATTCCTTACTATTTTGTTACAACAACATCATGAATTTGTCTATTAAAAAGAAACCTAAATTTCTCTTAAGCTATAACTCCAAATAAAATTCCTTTCAGCTCGTTGGCAATAATTTTAGAAACGAATTTGCATACCAAGTTACACATAGAGATATGCCTCAAATCAACAAAGGATGATGAATCCTACTTCTTAGGAATGAATTCTATAAAAGTTGCGTTGAGCACACCCAAAATCCTAGATTCCTCCACCATTCCAAGCACATCATCCACTACCAAATCATCAAACCCTAACGAGAATTCCATTGTCCACCCATTGATCCAGGTGGATGTTGGTGGCCACCCACCTATCCCATTTGGACCCCCACAATTGTCTCTTTTAGTTTTTCAGTTTCCGTAATTGTAGCACAAATTACTATTTTTAGCAGTTTTTTCGGGTCCTAAACTTCCGGAGCCGTTTTGAGGCCCTAAACGACGTTTTTTTGGGAAATATG